>JANHFT010004080.1:231106-243969 GCA_032467955.1 Pseudoxenodon macrops
GTATGATAATAGAAGTAATGTGTTAAAATCAAAATGAAAAGGAATTGTAATTCTTAAGAAAAATGTTAAGATTATGTGTATGAATGTGCTAACCCAGAAAAGAAACATTCATGACATGAGATGTATAAAAATGAATGAATAAATAAAAAACTTATTGGGAAAAAAAACATTGAGCCACATTATTTCTGGCAATCACATAATGCATCCTCCCCATTTTCTAGGGCAAGAATGCCTTCAGAGTTGCAATGTTCATTTGTATTAAACTCCTACACCAGCCTTCTTCAACCTCCCAAACTTCAGATTGTCTGGGAATTGTGACAGTTGCAAATCCACATATCTGAAAAGTCTGCCAGCATGGTAAACACTGGATCTGTAAAGCTGTTTTGTTTAGGCTGTTTGGCCATGTACGGTAATTAAATATTTGCCTATTCAATACCTATTGATTTTTTTCTTCCCCTCCATCAAGATCTCAGGTAGAAATGTAGTTATGGAACTATGGCTATATAATAAACCAGGAGATTCTCTACAATTGTGTTTTTTAAAGTGTGGTCTGAGGACCCCTGTGAGTTGTCCAAGATCCTCTCCAGTCTGAAAAATCTTTTTTAAACTAGACATTGAAGATATTTGAAAAAAATGTGAAACAATGACTCTCTTCTCATTATTTTTATTTATTCTAAAAATATAGGTTTTTATCATGAAAAATATGTTAATATCTAATGGACTTAATATTGTTATTTTACATGATTCTATTAGGAATGCATCAATTTAATTTTTAATGTGGTACATATCAATACAGATACTGAAGCAGAAGCTCCAATACTTTGACCAGATGATGAGAAGAGAGGACTCAATGGAAGAGGCTCTGATGTTGGGAAATATTAAAGGCCAAAGGAGAAGGGAATGGCAGAGGATGAGATGAAATGTGATGAAGGATGGGGGGGATGGACAGGACTGATGTGCTATGGTCCATGGGGTCACGAAAAATCAGACATGACTTAGCGACTGAACAGCATCAAAATAACAGTAAATATAAGTCATACTAACAAAAACCTTTTGAGGCTCTTCCATAATTTCTAAAAGTGGGGAGTCATCTTGAGAGCAAAATGTTTAAGAAATAGTAGTCTATTATTTGACATAAATATTATTTAAAAGAAGGCTTTATGGCAATTATAGACCTGCTTTTGACCTATTGTATCTGGCTGCAATAGTTACTGTTAGATGGCAGGAAAGCTACCTAGCAATTGTCTGGATTTCTTGCAGCTCAGTTGTGATATATCCATTCCACCGAATTTCCCATCTCACACCATGGAGGCATAGAATCCAACCCCTTTTTTCACACATACCAGTTGCTGTGTTTGTAAAGCCTCTTGTGGTACAGTATAAATTTTGTATCCCCTTAATGCTTGACTCTGTTATTTGTTTAAGTGAAATGGTATTCATAACTGAAGATTCCAGCAATCATCTCTAACTGGAAATATTTATTTCACAGAAGCCTTTCTAAGTTTACTGGCACCACTGCCTCTTCTACACTAGCCACTGGCAATGAGTTCCATTGGTTAATTGTGTGTTGCCCTACCCTTTTGTGAAGAAATAAACTGGGAAAACAGACTGCGTTCCATCCAGGTTAGGAAGATGAGCCTTTACTTTGTCACACTTTTTTTGGGGGGACTGCTTTGACAAGCTCAGCAAATCTCCAGTGGCTGATTAGGAAGGCACTTCCTTCTGCCTTCTCAGCTGGAGGAAATGTGAGGGAGGCATCAGGATTCAGCAGGAATACAAAAGATTAGTTGTTCTGCAGTATCACTTGAAACCTGCCTTGTGAAGCCAGGATGGAACCACCAGTACAGATTGGGAGGGTGAACAAAGAAATAACCCAGACTGCCAGGAAAAAAGAAGAAAAGAAAACCCCTTAAAAAAACATCTCCCCAAGATTTTTATTTTTTCAGATAGCTTTATTGAATTGAAGGGAAGGGTGAAATGGGATCCTGAATCTACAGTTTCAAAATGCAGCATGAGAGGAGGCATAAGGAGTTTTGAAATGCAAGCCAACTGCACCATTGTCAGATACTGTCAGTGCTCAGGGAAATGGAGACCACACTATTTGCAAGAAAAAGGTTGCCAGCAAAGTTCCAGGTCAAATACATATCAGCTACAGTTGCACAAAAGGCTTACGAATGGGTTTAGCATGTGATACAAACACCCGAACCTGACCAATAGTGATTAACTTTAACCCAAGCAGCCTGGCATTGTTCTGGGTTCCACTGCCCTTCTCTGCTGAGGCCTATCTTGAAACCAGCCAAATCCAGCCAACTTCAGGGGAATTTCCAAACCTTGCCAGTGCCTGTGTGGAGAAAATGAGCTGGAATTCCAGAGCAGCCTTTTCCCCAAAGGCAACACCTCTTCTTTGTTGCTATTTGTGAGATTTTATCCCACCTTTCTTCCAGAAGCTCAAGGTGATATATTTTGCACTCCCTCCTCTACCATTTCCCCCCCACTGTAAGCATTCTCTTGAAGAGTCATTTCGTAAGCTTTTGTCACTGAGGAAGGACTTGAATGGAAGTCTGTAAAATCTGTTGTCATTTGTTATGTTGAAGGGAAGGCAGGGACTGAGTTGATTTGAAAGAGAGGCAACACAGACAGATGTTTTCTGCCCACTCAAGGATGGCTTAAGGGCATTTTAACTCCCTAGACAGGAAAGACCCTACATCTGAAGGCATTGGCTTCTTTCCTGCCATTGATTTGAGTCTCGGTAGCCATCAATAGACTATACAGAGGATCTCTGTTGCCCTTCAGACAGCAGGCCCATCTCATTTACAGCAGAAAAACCAAAACTAGAGCTATACCAGCCAGGTTTTACAGGCTGCTCCACCATGTCTGAGAATTGTAATTCTCAGTGGCTTTTCTACAATTCCTGACTAGTTGCTTTTTGTGTTACCAGTTCCAAGAACAAAAGTTGAGGCTATTACGTGCCTCATCCGTTATATATTTCCTCTTCCACCTCGTCTATTGTGTGATTCAGTGTTCATCCTGAATTTACTCCCAATTTACTTCCTGAGGCAGCTTCTGGATTTTATAGCCAATTCTCCCCCCCCTCATAGTTTCCATTTCAGGCTCAGTTTTCAGTATTGGAACTGCATTAGGTTGGCTGTGAGAGTAGTCGAAGCAACATCAAAACCCTACGTTATCAAGACACTGGGATGGGTGGTGGTGGATTTCCTTAGAATGGAAATGAGGGCAAGACCTTGTGTCCCTTATTTTAGAAACTGGGAAAAGCATTACATGAAAGAGGCAAAGGAGTCCCGCAGAAATCTTCCTTGCTGCCACCCAGGATTCCAGAAATTTCTTAGCTTTTTCAAGGGGACAAAAAACAAAAAGTCAATACTACCTGTTAACATGAAAGAAGTAGCACTGATAGGAAAACTTTCTTTCAAAACCCTGCAGCTCTGTTCTTTCTGGTGCTTCTTGGCTGGACTCTGTGCTTTGCCTATGAAAAAGCCTATGTAAATGACTATAACAAAAGCAAACATCAGTGTTTGTCCCTACAGTGAAACAGTAGCTGTGCTCAATGCTCAAACGGACTTGGCAGTGCCAGCTTGGGTCTATTTTTACTCCCATCTTGGCCTCAGAAATCCCATGCCTCTCCTTCCCCCAACAGCCTCAATCTGTAGATAAAGGAACCATTCAGCATGATCTTAAATGGAGGCCGAAGTTCTCCCAGAAGAGAAGATTGCGATGAAGAATGACAAATTGAGGGCTGAGAGAGAGAGTCGGGCCGCCAAAGGCAGGCATCTTGACTATGCGATTCAATTCCCTTGTGAGGGAGGCACAGGCTGGCTTGTGCTCTGCCAGGACTTGCTGTGGGTATTATCTGAATGGCTGATATATACAGAGGTCATGGAAATGGCACTTTGCCTGAATTATACGAGTGTGGAAAACAACAGCTGATTGTTGTTTTCCACACTTGTATATTGCAGAAGGCAAAGATTAAGATTCCTGAGTCTGATGTCTTCCATATGTTGGATAACTCTCTTAATCATCCAGCAGACTGGCTAAAGGGTTATTGACTTGGTCCAACCTATTTGTAGGATATTTGGCTGGGGAAGGGTGGAAAAATGGAAACACAAGAAAGTATAACATTTTATTCTGAAGCAATCTATTATTTTACCTGTCTATATCTTGGGGGGGGGGGAGAAGGGAGATGGAGAGAGAGAGTGTTTTAATGCTTCAAACTGAACAACTTTTATGGCATTCTCCCCACTTAAAAAACAAATGTGCTAGGGAAAGGGTAGTAGAGCTCTCTGTTATCAGGTTTTGGTGTTTCAAGAAGTGTCTTATTTATTTATTTATTATTTATTTTGTCAAGCACATATTAGATAACAGATATGGGTATAAACATGGTTATTAATACATGAAATGCATACGAATAAAAGGGGACATTAGGAAAGGGACGGTAGGCATGTTGGTGCGCTTATGCACGTGTGATGAGAACGTGTTAATTAGAAAAGTTCTTTTTCTCTTGGAATCAGAAGGAAAATAATTTAAGCATTATTGTAGATTCCAAGAGCTTAAATGCTGATTTCTTTTTATGAGGATACAAAATCTTTCTTCATAAGTTAAATTTTATGACTAGAAGAGCTGATAAGTGGAATGGAATCACTTTTCAAGCTGATTCCCCTGAGCCACATAGAGTAACAAAAATTCTCATCCTGGTCTCAAAAAAAGGAAGCAAAGTGTTCATATGCATTTTCTTGAGGTTTGCAAAAAAAGCTGACAACCTTTTGTGGTGGCAAGTTATCTGAGGGAAGGTCAGTTACAGTAAAAAAAAAAAGTGAACAAAAACACTGACTGCTTCTAAAAGATTCCTGACTGATTAGCTGCTGTGATTTGTGGTGAAAGGACAGCAAGTCAGCCATTGTGCAACAAGGGTGCCTTCCCCATTTACTGTGATCAGGGTTGCATATTGCTGGGTTGGTTAGATTGGGAGAGAATGACAAGGATATTCAGAAGTCAATAGGAAGAATGTTACATCTTTGGAAAAAAAATAAGAAACAACAAGTCGTTCTTTGTATATATTTTTGTTTTCTGTATATATGTATATACATCATTTTGCACCTCTCCATCTTTCTGATTGTTAGTTTATATGTGTATGTTCTGCAAAACAATAAATAAATTATTCTTTAAAAAGTCAGTACGTATCTGTGCTCTGTCTTCCCAAGGAAACTCATAAAATTGTAATAACCTTTTATTAAAAAAATACAGGTAGTCCTCGAGTTAGGAATGTAATGGAGTCTGCCAATTACATTTGTAACCCGAGGATTTGTTGGAGTGAATCTTGTAAAATGAATGTGAAAACTCCCTTTTGTCCACACATTCGCTAATTGAATGAGCGGATCGTTAAGTGCACAAGGCATCTCAGGGTGGGGAAGGCCATGGGGGGGCAGTGCTTCTGAACACGCAAGGCAACCCCCAACCCACTGAAATACTGCTTGCTCCCCACAATTGCTTCCCCTGCCCCCATCCTGCTGCACCTGTGGAGACTCACTTACCTTGAGAAGATGTAGCCAGCTGTCTCCTCTCTGCCGTGGTTTCTTTGCCTGCTCCTGGTGCTCCAAAAGTGGAGCGGTGAGAGCAGAGCGGGAGAAGGCACCTTGCTCAGCTTTGCTGACTCACCGAGGCTGCCCGCCGCTTCTGGAGCGGTGGGCAGGCATGGTGAGTCTCCCCCAAAAGTTTCCAGTTTCAGGGCACAAAGTATTTGCAAGCCGAGGAGACGCTTTGAGGCAGTGCGATTTTGTTGCCTCAGAGCCTCCCGTTGGCTTGCAAAGCCTTTTCCCACAGATCTCTCATCCAGGCCTTAGTTCTCTGTGAATGGAGGCCTGAATGAGTTCCACGGCAAAAGACTTTGCAAACGGAGCCTTCCCTCTCTTTGCAAAGCCTTTTGCCGCAGATCTCATTCAGGCCTCTGTTCTCTGCGAACAGAGGCCTAAAGTACTGCAAGATCACACATACTTTAGGCCTCGGTTTTCTGCGAAAGCAGCAAAGCAGGCAAAGAAACCAAAGGCTCAATAGATCTTCGGAAGGTGAGTCTCCACAGGCCCAATGCCTATGGAGACCTGGCCGGGAGGACCTGACCTGGAGGGGGAGGGGAATAGATAGGGCAAATGTTGCAGTGCCTCTACAGTTGTTCATAAGGGTGAATGACTGCTGTGGTGCTGAAACATTCAGTCTCCGGACTGTGTCATAAGTACTTTGTGAGGGTACATTGCAACTTTGAACGATCACTAAGTGAACTGTCGTAACTTGAGGATTACCTGTATTTAATTTACCGTATAAATTTAAACATCCTGCCACAATGAAAAAAAACCAGGCAGAATTGCTGCTAAAATCCAGCATGGTTCATGCTACAAACGATTTGTAACCATAGCTTGGCTTGAGGCAGAGAATAATTAGCCTCCTTTCATTCTCATCCAGGTAATGAATAGGTGTGCTGTAAATTACACCTGTTTCTATAGTTGCCAGCCGAAACAATATGAAAGAGAGTACTTTTGAATTGATCTGTTTACAGTCAGTGAAAATTGAAATATTCTAGACCAGGGGCAGAGGTGGGTTCCTACCAGTTCTCTTCAGAACTGGTAGTAACTCGGTGATGCCGGAACCGGTTCCTTCTGTGCCTCCGTAGGCGCCGCCATTTTGAATTTTGCTTCTGCGCTATTTTTTGATTGTTTGAGGCACAACCCTGAGCGAACCGGCAGCAAAACAATCCACAACCCATCCCTGATCAGGGGTGTTCGACTTTGACAACGTTAAAACCTGTGGACTTCAAATCCCAGAATTCCTCATGCTGGCTGGCCTCTCCAAGGATATCTGGGGAACTTGTTCTTCTAAACCACAATAAAGTCAGCCCCCAAACCAATCTGAGTCTGCCTTTCCTATCATGTTAGCTTTTTCCAGCATAGCTCCTTCTCCCCTGATTTGTATGTTTTAAACTGGCATTGGTTTCTTCCAGCTACTTCTCAAGCTCAGAAGCCCACAGATCAGGAATGACAAAGCTCTCTCAAATCTCAGGGTAAAAACATCACTTTCCATCTAGCCAATTCACCTTTAGGCTAGGATAAGACCATTTTAAATCAAGGTCTGAGGCTTGAAAACTTTTTGAGTATATTTTGAAACATCTGATTTCAGAGCAGAATTGCTGCTCTCAATCTGAAGCACTGATTTACAGACCTCAACATTTCTAGCCAAAATAGCCCTTGAGGGTTGGAGAAGAAAAGAATTACAATTCATATTTGGAGGGCAGCAGGTGGTTTAACGCTGGAGTAAATAGCTTATGTCCAAGCTGAAACTCCTTTCATCTCAGAATGTTTCTCATTCAATTTTTGTCCAGGTTAGAATGAGAAAGTCTATAACAAACTAAGCACTTCAGTGAAAAAACAAGAACTGTAACTTCATTTGTGCAGTGCATCTTGTGACATGTTGGCTACATGACACCAGAATCTTTTTTCCCAACAGCCTGTGGTCTCCAACTCGGGCAGCACAACCTGCAGTCCATCTGTTATAGACCATAATCTCTCAGGATTGGACACTCCTTTTCCTTTGTGCTGGTTTATTAAGTAAGAAACAGACATGCAACTAGGGCCCAATTGACCCTTAGATGGACTGCATTTGTTTTAATGGGTCCCCATCACAAACTGTGATTCCATTTCGTATGTTCTGCATCCCCACTTGAATTGCTCCACCTTCCGTACTTCCGTACCTTCCAGAGTCTGCTTCCACTCAGGGCTTGATTAATAATTAAGCCAAGTACACAGAAACACAAGGCTAACTCAAACTCCTATCATTCAGAAGTTCCACAGTAGCTTCTCCTAGCCCTTTTTTTCATGTAGGCAAAGAACAACCCTTCTCAACATGGGTTTCTCCAGTGTCCAGTGTTTACCTGCTAGGTAAAGGCTTGCATAGGGAAGAATTATAGGTAGTCCTCAACTTATAACAACACATGCAACTGGAAAAATTGTTAAGTGGTTCAATCGTTAAACAAGACATCACATAATTGCACTGATTATATGATCTGTTTTGCTGTGATCATTAAGCAAATCTCTGTTTGTGATCTTCCCTGCCAGCTTCTCCATTGAGTTTGCTTTTTAGAAGCTGGCTTGGACAGTCACAAACGGTGATTATGTGACTGTAGGATGCTGTAACTCCTGTAAATATGAACTACATGGTTTCCCCAAAAATAAGACAGGGTCTTTTCTTTTGACCCCCAAAATAGGCGCTTGGCCTTATTTTCGGGGAGGTCTTATTATTTTTGAGTTGCAGGAGGTGGCTAGTGTGGTTACCTCATGGCTGCTGCTGTGTTTTGGGGAGGGCTTATTTTCGGGGAAACGGGTTGCCAAGCACCTGGATTGTCATCACATGACTGCTGTGACATTTGCCACATATGAAGACAGTCATAATTATCATAATTTTGAACAGTCATTAAAAAAATAGTTGTACTAGTCTCTGCTTCCGTCCACAATTTGTGGTTCCAATAATATTTTTCCTGCTTGGAGTCATGCTTAAGGCAATATTGTAGAGGACCTTCCTGAGTAACCCACTGGAATCAGTGGTTCTTGTTTTTGAGTAGATATAACGGTATGTAGCAGGTTAGGGAAAAATAGAAGTGGACAAGCAGCAACAGTGGTGAGGTTTGGTAGGACAAATATTGGGGAGCCAAAAAAATTTCAAGGGTCGTTTGGGATATTTGTTTTAATGGAAAAAAAATGTAGTTTTTGTGCACCTCCTCTCCTCATGCCTCCAAGTTGAAAAATTGGTGCCTGTTAAAGAAATCTGTGAATTCTTTTGAGTGTTTGGTGATGCAATTTCCCTTTTGTGATGCATATGAGCAGAAGCAAACCAGTCGTATGCAAACTGCATTCAAAATACTTACTAAAAATACTTACTTTCAAGTAGGTTTAGTAGTGCAACTAAAGAGGTATTTTGTAAATATACTTTGTTAGGTTATAACTATCTCCCAGTTTTAAGTGTAGTTCAAAACCAAACTACAGGCACCCAGAATAAGAATTTAATGGATGTAGACATTGTTCCTCTCCCTTTTCTTGCTTAATCTTAAGCAGTCAATTTATTTTGTAATAGCTAACACCAACAAAATGTTGAAGCATCATTGAACTAGATAAGTCTTTCAATTCTATCTCTCAATCATTTTTTGATTTCTCTGCCATCCACCCTTGCCTAACAATTAGTGAGCCTACTCAATCATTGGTAGGCAATGTTGTGAATACCCATCCTTCTTTCTCTTCTCCTTTTCTAAATTTGGATCTTAAATTTGTGAGTCCTTGTGTAAAGACTCCCTGAATCTGTAAACGCTGCTCTCTTATGCTTTCCTGCTTGCTTCATTGATATTGCTAATAATTGGTAAGATTATGTTCATAAAAATCTCTTCTGAGACCCAGGTTCTTCTTTGGCCAGCACTGAAGCTGTTTTCATTGAAAAGTGTGATTAGAGGGAATCATGGTTGGAAAGAGATTAATATCGTTAGAACCACAAAATTGTCTTCAACGAAAGCTAAGTAAGTATGTTAGGAATGTATCCTGTGTCAGATACCAAAATCTACATATATCAATACTAAACAAAAAGAGATCTGCTCATTTTTAGCACTCCACATTGGCTGACAGGAATATTCTGAAGTCCAAAAAAGGTTATTTCAGGTTTATAAACTAACTTTTACCCAGTTGCAACCATTAAATTATGTGATTGTCAGTACCATTTATTACAAAAACATCTTTCACATTATAAGGGGTGGAAAAGATCAGGTTTAGAAGAGAGGAAGGTCTCACCAGGTCTTTCATGACTTTTTCTATACCAGTTTTCTGCAATTATGAGATAGGTTAGGTCTGCAACGCCCTGAATTTTTAAAATTTGGCCACACAGTTGGGAGATGTTATCCCAACATGATTGGAAGATGCCGAGAATGGCTAGGTTGTTAGGTACTTTCTTCCCATCCTATACTTTCAGAATTCTGATTAATTCCTTCTCTATAGTAGTACATTTCTGCAAGATACTCAATTGATTTTCAAAGCAGTAGAAATGCCCCACTAAAACAACAGGTACTAAATATTCCAGAGTTGTCATCCTTCTCCAAGCAACATCATCTGACTACATAATACTTCAGGGATGAGATCATCTCAATATCAGTGAAGAGGAAGGGCGAGTCTTCCTGAATAATACCGGTTTGTAAAAAGTGGATTTTTGTGTTCTGAAGGAAAGCCCAACAGGAACAGTGATGTGGACATGGTGTTTTCCAGTAGGAGAGAGGCTCAAGAAGAAGTGTAGAGTGGTTTAATGTTTTCCAATCCCAATGAAATCAAGGTTGCCCTACAATACTCAGAGGAAGAGGAGATCTTTGGTGCATAACTTGCTGTCCTCCTGGTGCTTCCAGCAATTGATGTAGTAGTGGCTGTTGATACAACAGTGATCAAATGCTTCCAAGGAGCCCCAAGCTGGCTGTGACTGTGCCACTGTGCCAATGCAGTTTGTTTAGCAGTGAATGTCCAGCTAGTGGCTCAGTTGGTTGAGGTCCTGCAACTAACAAAATGAAAGTAGTCTTTGCCTGTCTTTGAGTCTTCCTAGCAATCCGTCTGATGGTCTGAGCTGGGACTGTCCAAGATGCTTGCAGGCACAGGATGAGGCTGCTGCTTGCAGTGAAACATGCTGGAAATATAGAAAGCCTGCAAGGGAAAAGATGAGAAAAATGGCATAACAGAGCCAACCACTGTGAACAGTAACTACTAAGAAGGTCAGCACAGTTAAGAGACAACATCCAACTCCACTATTATTGCACTGAGTCCACAGTTTAAATCTTTGGCCAAAATGGCCCCTTCCAACTTTCGGATGCAGCTATTAAATATACTCATTTTCTGATTTACTGACTAGACTATTAATATCAGAAATAGATCAAAATGTTATGAATTTCAAATTGCCATAAATTTGCTTTCAGTTTGTGTCTTCCTAAAACATACATAACATTCTGAATTTCAGCACATCTCAGCCTGATGCTCGCTTTGTTGTGCTGGAGGCAGATGGGAGGGGCTGGAATCACACAACCTGGCTAGGAAATGGAATGAGTTCCTCCAGGCTGTCTACAGACAATACTCACGAGGGTGTGCGTTTCCTGGCAGCTTGTGCTAAGCCCTGAGTCTTTGCTCACTTCCCAGACCAGTTCCTTCTAACTGAGCTAACCCTCATCAATTTCCTCCACACCACAGCAACAGAATCCTTATGGATTTTAAAAAGGTAACGAAAAAGGGCAAGTGAAAAGAATTGGAGGACCCCTCTTACAAAGGACAGGGGAGGCACTAGGGGATATTTGAGCCAGAGGGAAAAAATGGATAATAAAAGAGGGAGCTTGATAGAATTTTTTGAAATGATACCTATCTGCTATAGGTTAAATATTCAGTCCCTCTCTCACAATGTTTAGAACAGACCTCATGCAAATTATATTCAAATAATGTTATTGATACTACAAATAGGACAGGCACAGCGGTGGGTTCTTCCCGGTTTTACTACCGGTTTGGTCATCGCACGCTTCCCACGTGCGCTTCATGCTTCAAGCGTGCCAAAAAAACATTTGCACTGCACGTGCGTGCGTACTTTACAAAAACTGTTCACTTCCCCATTTCTACTGGGGAGAGCACAGCTGATTCCCGTGGCAATCCACTCTGCCACACTAATACCAGCTGAGAAGATAAAGAGTAGAAAGGAGCCTGGGCAGGAGGCTGGGCCAATCTCAACGTTGGGAAGAACCGGTTCTCAATCAACCGATTGTCGCCATTAACGGTTCTCCTGAACCGCTAAGAACAGGGAGCAGCCCACCACTGGACAGGCAGAAGAACCTTGTTTTTCCTTATATTTAATAACTAGATTCACTGCCACAATGTCCACTAGCACTGAGAGCTCGAAAAGTGAGAAAAGACAACAGCAGACCCATCAATAACAATTTTCTATAATACTATAGCCAAATGAAACCTGCACACTGAGAATCCACTGATGGGCAAACGGGAACATTAGTCAGTGGCCTTTGAGCTGAGCTTGTGAGTGTCTAGAAACACCAGACAGATGTCTGACCTTTGAAACAGGATACAACACCGGATGAGCCTTTGCTGTACTATATAGTTGCCCAATCAGCATGCAATTAAGTATTTAGTGCATAAAAGTATTTATTAGCTGGTCCAAAATAAGGACTATTTCAGGGTTGCACAACCCTGAAAACCAGAAGCATGTCTGTGGGCTTTCCTATGAGAGCAGAATTAACACATGAACAGCAATTGGTTGAAGAAACAGTTCAACTGCAAATTAGGAGTTGACATACCTGGGCTGCAAACATCCAGCAACTATTAAAAGGGCAGGAGAAGCTTAGAATTCTCTGAGAATCTTTGCTATAGTTTTGTGGTCATCCAGATATTTGTAACCCAAATACCAATAGCCTTACTTGAAACAATTTCAAGTTGCTTGATCGAATAGGTTTGTGTACGTAAGAGCATAAGCGGTGCCCTGTTGGATCAGCCAGCAGCCTGTTCTCACAGCAGCCAACCACCTGCAGAAAGAGGCCCACGAGTCTCCCAGCAGATGGCCTTCAGAGGCAACCCCACAGCTTTGGAGACTAATAACCATTGATCCCCATTAACTGGTCCAACCCTTTTTTGCAGCTAGCCAAACTGGTAGTCAGCACTACATCTTGTAGCAGTGAATATCAAAGTTTAAATACATGTAATGTAATTCTCCTGCATTTGTCTGCTGCTGGGCCCTATCTAACAACATGAAATTCAATGCAGAAAAAAGTAAAGTCCTACACCTAGGTAAAAAGAACCAAAAAT
>JANHFT010004080.1:247809-266179 GCA_032467955.1 Pseudoxenodon macrops
CTATCTCATATATTAGTTTCACCTTTTAAGTTGCATTCCTGAAATAAATGAATTTTTGCACGATATTCTAATTTTTCGAGTTTCACCTGTATACTGCAAATTCATACAATAAATCAGGTAGCCTGCTGTTTTTTCTCCATAATGGAAATGACAATTTGGGAGGAATATTAAGTTCTACATGCTTAGCTTTCCATCCAAATTTCAATTCCAAAGTTTTTTTGGGGGAGATGATGAATATTAAAATCGAGGAAGTTTGTGGATAGATGTGCCTCAGGACAAGGGCTCAGTGGTCATCTAGAACAGCAGTCCCGGCTCCGAAGACCGGTAGCAGAGCGGTGGTCTGCAGGGGAGAGGGGATGGTTTTGCATGTGTGACTGCTGCTTGCACAAATGGAGCTTTGTAGGCTCACTCGCAGCTTGTGTGGCTCGGTTCCCAATGGGCTGCGGACCAGTCCCGGTCCATGGGCCGGGGGTTGGGGACCCCTGATCTAGAAAACCCACCTCCAAGCTCTTCAAAGTTATACTGGAAATGTAATCAACAAGAAGGACATTTGGTGAATGGGTAAAATAAGCCAGAAGATTTTGGTCTCAATTGGATATAATAAAACAGAAGATTTTAAAGACTCATATACAATTAAAGCCAGAGACTTTTATTTTGGGATAGAAGGATTAGCAGCTGGAAAAAAAAATATGGAACTTTGTTTTTATATATATGATGAAGGAAGCAAGATTATTATATGCATAAAGGAGGAAAGGTTTGATTTTACCAACAATGGAATGGATGGTGAAGATGATGGAATTTGTTGAGATGGCCAGACTGACTGCTTTAGATTTAAATGTCTAAATGTAATGAAGATTGGGAACCTTTTATTTATGGGAAATAGGAAAAAATGATGCTATATGGTATTGAAGATTAGAACATAAATAATATAGAAAAATGTAAACAATGCTGTAAACACAGAGTAAGAGGTTTATTTTGTGTTTTCGTATCTTTATATATATATTTCCTTTCCTTTGATTATTGCACCGTTGTTTCTGCTCTTTTCTTCTTTCATTTCTCCTTCATTCTAAATATTAGTTCATTTTTATTCTGTATTATTTAAAAAAAACATTTATTTTTAAAAAGCATAGAATACCTGTCTCCCTTCTCTGGAAGAGGAATGAAAATATGCTTTCAATTTATTTAGACAGTAAAAGTTCAAAAACTAAAATCAAAATCTGAAGCAAGAAGAGGGCAGACAAAAATACACTTCAGGATGCCTGTTAACTCAGTTTCAAACATTTTTTTCCAACTAGTCTCTAGAATTTTCTGCTATCTAGAAGGGTTGTGTTGCTATGATGTCTGCTATTCACATAGGCAAAAACGAAACAAGCTCTGCGGAGATTACTCCATAAAGCAAACACTTCATATTATTATATCTTCCAATTGTATTTTGCACACCAGTATAAACCTTGAGGGTGTTTGTTTTAATTAATAATTTTGAAGAGAGAACCTTGCACCTGTGTCGCAAGGCTGTTCCTCCACTGGGCTATGCTTAAGCAGCTACCACATAGGGCTGCTGCCTGCATGAATCTGTCTCCTTTTTTTTCTGTGGGTCATGTAGTGTGGTGATGATCGGCCCTCTTCCCAAACATCACATCTGTAAACCTGAAGAGAGGAACTTACCACTAAGTACATCATGGTATACATGGCAAAGGAGGCATGGCCAGAGTAAAAGGATTTTCTGGAAGAGAAAATAAGATATTTCTCTGAAGAGGACATAAATATGTACTGCTTAGTTGGGTGACTCCAGCCACAAATGAAATGTGATCATTACACAACCTTACTCTGATTACACTAAACCATTTTCTTCTGATGTCCTTTTCATGGTTTGATGGCTATCCTGAAAGGCTCCAATCCCATCAACATTAATCATAAGTACCCCAGGACTCAACGCAATTAACTATTTCTTTAAAATCCATTATTTTAGGGAGACTTACAGGCTCATAAATTTTCATTGGGCTGAAAGTTTGGAGAGCAAATTAATTTAATTATACAGAGAAAAGATTATCTTGGCTGCTATCTAGCGGCCATCCAGATTTCTGTGGTCCAGATAGGATAGCTTTAGTGTGTTGGAATGTATAACAGTCCCTGGGAACATACAGAGAAAGGGGGAAATATGAGAAAGAGACTCAGAGTAATTCCATCTTAATTATGCTAGGTTTAAGTTGATCTAGAGAAGTGATTTGATAGACTTCTGAGAATTTGTTACATTACCCCTCTAGCAATAAAGATTTTTCAAGAAATTCAAGAGATTCTTGAGTTTGTCAGCCTTGATAACCAGTGAAGGCTGAAGTCAGTTTTGACTGTAGCTTTTGGGTCAAGCTAATAATACGACTGCAATACAATAAATGCATTGTTCTCTTAACAGAAGTCTCAAATGATCCATTTTATTTATCAGTCCTCTCTGGGTTTTTTTAAAGCATTCTGTCTCCTCTACTTATGACTACCATCATGATTAAGCTCACAGCAAACCTATTCAAATCAGAGATAAAGCCAGATAGGGCTAGAACAGAGAAGTTGGAGAGAGGTAAGCTGCAGGTAGAAAACAGATTCTGCGTATGTTTTGTTTGTTCTAAAATGAAATCTGATCCTATTCTTCCTTTGAGGCTGGGATAATGACAGACTGAACTGCATAGATCTCCCCACCATTTCTTCTAGTTCTGACTGGATTAACTATTCATCATTGTTCCAACTTATATCTCCTCAGTCCAGATACTTTCCAGAACTTACATGAAACACATCTGCTGGAGTGTGTTTCAGCAAGAAGAACCAGAAGAGATGAATGGAAATGGCAGAAGATTAAATTGAATGTCAGGAGAAACATATAATGGTAAAACAAAGGGGAAAAGAAGAGATTTCCTACTCCCCAAGAGACGTGGTGGCTCAGTGGCTAAGATGCTGAGCTTGTTGATCAGAAAGGCCAGCAGTTCGAATCCCTAGTGCCGTGTAACAGAGTGAGCTCCCGTTCAAGCCTTGGATGGCATAAGAACTGCCTTCTACCCTGTTGGCTGGAGCTTGCAGGACTGAGTATGGCAGAATGAGAAATCCAAGGTTTTTCTATCTAGTCCCTTGGATTTATGTCTCTTGCAGGGATATACCACTCACATCCTTCTCCATGGGCATGGACAAACATTTTGCCACTCCTTGAGATTGTCCATCCAATTCAGTAGTTTGATTGAACAAAACTTGCTACTGGGGCAAGAAAGTGACTGCCTCTCTTATATTTCACTTCTAATGTTCCTTGTTGGCAACTTAAAAAAAAACACCTCCTATTTATTACACCAAAATCGTTCTCTTTCTTGAGTTTAGAGATATATTGGCTTCACTTTCTCAATTTTGAGATTTCTCTCTTATGGTCTGTGATAAAATGATAAAAGCTAATGGGACCCTCCATACCTATTCCAACTTGAGAGATGAACCTGCAACCTGAGCGGCAGAAGCAAGTAAGTTGAATTCAAGTTCATAACCAGCGCTGCTGATGCCTACAGTTAAAACTACTTCTTGACATCTCTTTGGAAGTTGGAGCATATTTGTTCTTCTTCACAGTCCAGATCAAACATGGACACATTTTTGTGGCTGATAGTCATGCTTTTTAAAAGCTTTTGATGCTGCAGTTCATACCATTGCACACATTAATAGATATTTTTGTTTCTATTGGTGAACCTTTTGGTGACTCCAGGGCCTACTAAAAGGTATGTGGGACCTGCAGGTTGCTCTCACTTTGCACGCCTTTGAGCTAGGCATAACACAGTTCTTATCTTTTTTGGCTAGTGTGTCCCACTGCCTGGGTTGTAAACTAACTCAGCTGGAGGCCATCAGATCAAGGCAAGTTGCTGCATGCAGCATCAGAAGGAAAATGGGAAATGGAGATTCAGTCCTTTTTCATAAGCAATTAGGCTATGATGCATGTGAAATAACAGGAATAAAAAATACACACACTATCACTTTCCTGTGAATCATTGTCAATATGCCATTGGGGTGCTGGGCCTCGAGAGACTGTCATAATACATACCTGGCCTCCATTTCCTTAGAGAGGCTACCAGTGCAAACATAGTCCTCCAGGTATCCAGCAGAGCAGACAATGTGAGTGAAATTAGGTTGACAGACAGCCAGAAAATGTGGACGGAGGCGTCCTACAGCAACTTTTGCCATGTTAGTGAATGACTGACCCACGCAGCAGCCAAAAAGGAAGGTCCCAATTTCTTTATAGAGGGCAGTCACATAAGGATTGGAGATTGTAGAGCGTGATTTCTGAGGCAGATTATGCACATGGAGGATTTCACCTGCAGTGATCTGCAAGGAAGAACAGAGATGTTGGTCTATAAGCAATTCTGAAATTTGGGAGTAGAGATAGGAGAATAAATGTTTCTTAAGTAATGGGATATGGGATATGCACTGGAAAAGACCCATCTTTAATGAAAAAGGTAGGGAGCATTGGTATAAAAACCCTTTATAGGGTTGGAAGGGACCTTGGAGGTCTTTTAGTCCAACCTCCTGCTCAAGCAGGAGACCCTATACTATTCCAGACATATGGCTGTCCAATCTTTCTTGAAAACCTCTAGAGGCCATTATGCTTAGATCTTGATGAAGGAAATGCATTCAATTACACAGTTCATTCTTTGATCATTTGGCTATGGGAATTAGCTGTAGAAAAAGGGCTAGCATTCCTTCCCCCTTGCCTCCCTCCTGACTCACTGTTAGAAAGGAGATCAGGGTGCCTGTTGAAATGAGCACTGTGTCGGTGATGGTCTGAAGATGCAGCAGGGGGTAGCTGATGCTACTGTCATTGCAGAAGAAGCCACGATGCACTGGAGAAACGAGGTCAAATTCGCAGATGAAGAATGGGATGGAGGCTACAGAAAAAGGACAAAGTTTTATTTTTTCCTTTCTTTGTTACTTATTATTTTAATTTTAAACTTGCTTTACCTTTTTTTTCTTTTATCAGCATATAAACACTCCCCCACCCCCACCCCCACCACAGAGTAACAATTCAATGGAGATTTTAATATTAAGTAATTAGCTTAAGAATGTAACCATTAGCATCTATTTGATAATTTGATATGAGTTGCAGTTCTTTTTTAGTGTTATGTTTATATTTGGATGGAAAAAACCAAATAATTTTATGCTTGTAATATTGAATCCTAAACGATAATTAACAGATATATTTTCCCTTTCCTTTCTCTATATGCCAGTAAATAATACAATGTTTTATTATTATGTCTAATGATAACATATAAACATCACAAGGCAATGTATACAAAAATGTAAACAATGCTGTAAACATAGAATACCAAACTAGCTAACATCATCAATGCTGGTAAAGTGTGGGGTTTGCTCTCAATTTAAATTCTAGTGGCTTTCCCTCTCAGTGTGGATGGGAGTTGTCTTGGAAGGTTCTTTACTGTTAATTTACTAGGACTGATGATGTTACCTAGTTTAGTAATGAAACATCTGCAAGAAAACAACCAAGCTCAGACAGCACCAAAGACTCCTCACAAAGAGAAAAAGAAAACAACACGCATGTACTTTCCCAGTTTGGTGCTTTCCAGAAATATTAGTATTAACTGTCATGTATTGAGAACAATTCTGGTCCTCACATTTTATTAAAGTATACTTTCTTATGACAAGAATAAGATACAGATCCATATAAATACAAAATTGGCCTAATTCTTGGGGGCCTGGCTGATCCCCAGTAAGAGGACAGATATTGTCCCTGTCTATGTTAAATTCTTCCTGTAGAAAGGAACAGCCAGCATGTTTTCCTTGCTCTGAGAAATGCAAAATGCTGCCCTGCGGTGGGATAGGAATGGGGGGTGGGTGGGATACACAGCGAGACAGTGTCTACATGGATATGAAATATATCCAACAATGTTCTTGCAACTCACAGGACCTTCCCCCCAAGTAAGCAGCACCTGTAGCCATTACGGACATTTTGCTAATAAATAATACATATAAGAGTTTTAGAATACAGAATAAGCATAGCAGACTGAGAAAGGACCTTGGACGTCTTCTAGTCCAACACCCTACCCAAGCAGGATTTTCTTTTGGAACTTTAAAATAAATCTCTCTCTATATATGTTATATTGTAGTTTACTCAATCCTATCCTATTTCTTCTGTTGAGACCCATCTACTATCTAAACCTGGATTAGATTTCAGGACAAGCATTTCTGCAACTTAAGTTCTCCTCCCTCCCTGAATGCAGCTGCAAAGGAATTAAAAAATAATAGTTTTGATTTGCTACTTAAGATATCATCGGATACTAATCTGAGACAAGTCTCAATATATACATTTTACCATGGTTTATTTCAACAAACCACAGCTTAAGAATAACAAGTTTATCAGGGATGAGGTGATAAGGCAAACCATAGTTTAAGAAAAGCAAAACTTCTGAATTTTTTCCTGAGCTTCATTGGAAAAAAGGGAGCAATGAATCTGTGGCTCACTGTCGTAAAATGCAAATACACCTTTTATCTCAGTAATTAAATGTACACAAAGTAGGTTATTATTAGAGTGAGGGAATGAAATGAGGTTGTGGTTTGCTGAATCACAGTGACTGGCTTTACATGGTATGTAAGATCAAATCAAATCAAACCAACCACATTGTAGTTGTAATTCGTCTCTCTAGGTCTCATATGTTTTTCCCGACTTGCAGATAACTAAACAAGGTGGTGAATGCATCTCTGCCTCATTCAGCCAAAATCTTTTTGCTTTCAAATTCAATGCTGAACAAAAACAAAGTGAGTTTGAGGAATGCCTTCCCATTGGTGGGAAAAAGTACCTCCAATTGATGCCCATTGGTTAACATCCACTGGTTATGTTCAGGTTAGCTAGGTTCAACTACAAGCCTAACATGGTGCAATTTGTTTTCTCCTTGGTTAGATTTCTATTGGCACTGAATCTTGAACATGATTCAAGGGATTGTATGTACAACCAAGAAAATGGCCTTATTTAGTAATCTAATTAAGTGTGTTGTCTGAGTGGAGTCATAATATTACCAAGAAGCCTACCCACAATTCCAAACCACATTAAAAAAGAGGAACAAATGAGTGGTTGGGTGCATTGAAAACAAAATTAGGTAGGTGGGAAGCTAACCCAAACCACGGGGAAAGAAATAAGAAGGATGATAGAAGGAAAATTTCCTGCTGAAATGATGGTGGTTTTATAGTCTTTGTCCTGGTTCGCACCTTGTGCTAAGCCATTTTTTAAGAATCGTGATTTGTCGAATAAGGCTTGCCCAACATGCTATGCATAAACAATCCTCATGAAATGTTTAGTTAACCAGTATTTTTGTTTTATAATTAATTGGCTATCCCAGGCATTACTACACTTATATGAGAAGAAGCTTTTTTTCACTCTTGAAGACACCCTTCTCATAGAGCAGACCTGTGCTTCTCAACCTTGGTGAATTGGAAGTATTCTTGGAGTTGAAGTCCACATACCTTGCAATTCACCAAGGTTGAGAAATGCCGTCATAGAGCATAGACTTTATCATGCAAGACTCCTTTTCCATCAGCAGCTACCTTGAGGGTGATCTTATGGCATTCTTCTCGGGGGGGGGAGGTGTTGGCTGACTGGAGAGGACAGGGAAAGTGTGCTTAACATTAAGAAGGTTTCTGAGCATCAGCAATGGGAATGGGCAGAGTCAAAGGGAGAAGGATTATGTTCCTCAAAGCCACTGCGACATCTCTGAACTGAAATGGCCACAGAGAACCAACTGCTGCTACCTCGGCCTCCATCCCCCCCCTCTGCTTCTTCTTTCAACTGTCATCAGATTCCCAGGGAAGGGCTGATGAATTCTACTTGCCACACAGAAGGAAGTGGAATGTGAAACCAAGCAGGTAAACCATGAGGCAAGGTTTAGAGAAAGATGCCTTGTGGCTCTTTCTGCTCAGGAACCTTGGAATGGGTCACTTATCCCACCTCTGGGCCCTTGGCACAAAGAATCTCCATCCCAATCTGAGGGATATGCCAGGTACCACACCCGAGATAAATTTATGTACGACTCTATCACATTTAGCAATCAGAGGAGGATTTTGGGAAGCCTGGGTATTGTAAAGCAGCCACCCCCAAACCGACTGCCCACCCCCCCAATACAAACAGAAGTTGAAACACATCATTTGTCAATTGCTGCTCCTATTGGGTATTTGGACCCATACTGTCTTGGCTAATGTTGCTAAGAACACATTTCTCTAATCACTGAACCATGCTTAAAAAGGATTGTGTAGCTCAGAGTATGGTTAATCTTGACATCTTTGTAATTGACTGGACTTATAGCCCAATAGAACGAGGAATAGTACTGCATTTTGAATAATCAACACGTTAATGGGGGTTTTAAAAATGAAAATGCTACTGCGGAGATTTCCCCAACTTTGAGTTCTCCAGATAAATTAGGGTTATTCCTAGACTCTCAACATGGCTCAACTTGGTTCCCACATGGGGTTAAGCACATGGTGAAGTTCTTATTTGGAGGCAGCAGATCAAAGTTTCTTCTGCTGCCATCAGTCACATAGGTAGAACAGGATCACCATCTTTCTAAACTACTGGCTTTCAGTGCCATGGATACTTATACAGCAATAGCTTCTAAACTAGCATTTCTCAATGTTGACAACTTTATGATGTCTGCACTTCAATTCCTAGAATTGCCCAACCAGTCAGTGCTGGTTGGGAAATTTGGGAGTTGAAATCCACACACGTTAAAGTCACCAAGGTTGAAACATATTGTTCTAAACCATTGTATTGATATTTCAGCAGGGAGAATCGGAAGAACAGCAAAGGCAGGGCATGTGAAGCAGCCACAAGGGCATACAGCATTTGTACAGCCATGTTGTCCTGTCATAACCATAGGCCTCTTGTCCACCCACCATTTCTGGAGGGAAGAAACAGATGACAACATCTTCAAATACAACTCCTCTTGATGTTTCCTGGCTACACATTAAACATGTTTTTTTTCTGGCTTGTGCCTGTTGGACTGATGAGGTCCAGGTTGTTTGCTCCACTTTCATTTCTTCTAAGCAAGCCCTTGTATTTTTATTGGTTGCTGTGTGTAGTGGCAGGAATGTTAGGGCACCATTTTGGATCTGCATGCTACTCATACCAGTGTAACTTCCTTTCCCCTCATTTTCAAAACAATTTTTTTGCTTCTGTTTAATTATATACATTTTTGAAAAACTATTTTCAAAGTTAAAGTATCAGAAAGAACACCTACAAAGGTAAAATAATAGTTTATTTCTTGGATTTCTTGCAGCTTTTCTTTGGTTTTCCCCTCCCCCTCCCATGGAAAATAAAGCAATTGGCAATGGCTTTCCTGGCATGGGAAGCTGGGAGGGGACAGTCTGGGGAAGAGTGTGCATAGCAGCCAGCAGTCCAATCTGAATTCCTGGCAAGTTGCTGCTGAAGTGTCCCAACCTGCATAGAATTTCTTCAAATTAGCTTAGAGTTCAGCTGGCATCAGCATAGGACAACAGTAGTGCAGAACTGCCTCTAGACTTGAACTTGGGAAACAGTTTCCCAAATTTATGGTTTTATTACAATATTTAATAGATGCACTTTTGGCAAGTCATTGGTTGAGTTGACACACTGCACTAAGCCACAATTGGGATTGAATCAACTATACTATTGAGGCTAGATTCATTTAGTATCTCAGGGAAAAACAACAATTTACAAACCACAAGGCTTGGTTTGCCCAATGCTCAAAAACAAAGTCAAATCAAATGCATCATGACATGACTGAACTGTGTTTCTCTACCTATCAGAACCTGGAGCCTCCTAGGAGCCAGAAACGGATTCAGGTAGACTAAGAAAATGAGGTTTGTGCAGGAGTAGAAATACCTTTTGCAATCAACTAGGGCCAAGTTGCAAACAGCTGGGACAGAACAGTCATCAAGGCAGAGAATTCCACAGGATGACAATCAGGGTTTCTCTGCCAACCATCCAAGCCTTGAAGGGAAAGCTGAGCTGGGCCTATGCATCTATGCACTACCCCATCCCCAAGTAATCTCCCTTTCTCTAGAATGCCTTGATCAGGCTCCAGTTTGCCAACTGGATTCCTCTGGGAATCCAATTCGTTTGTCTTTTTTGGGAGTAGCAAATAGCAGGAGGAGAAAAATGAAGACAAGGGTACATAGAACATGATGGAAGTGAAATCATGAGACCAGAACCACAAACCTAGAATTAGATACTAGAAAAATAAAGCAAGGCCTACTCGGTCCCCTTGAGAGCTCCTGAGCATACTCCTTCATTGAAATGCAATGGAATTTACCCCCCCTCTCCAGCTGCTGATTGAGGTGGGATAGCTAGCAGTAGCGTTTCAGGGATGACATGTTGATTATCTGGGGCGAGGCTAATAACAGCCCCTGATCCTTTGAGATCATACACAAGCCTGCCTCGCATCTTTCAGTTATGCCAATATGTGTGTTTTCAATCTTTTCATTTTATTTGACGAATATTTCTAAGAAGCTACATATTCCTAAGCCTTATCCAAATTTTCCTCCTATCCCCTTTCCTAATTTTCTGAAGGTCTTGTTTGCTAGCTCACAATAACTTTTCTAGATTCCCACAATAGTCATCTCTTGCAATCATCTCCCCCTCCCCCCCAGCTCACCTTATATGGTGCCCCAGTCCTGCCTTGCATGTAGATCTTCCCTGGCACATGGAGGGAGCTATTAATATCCACTTCTCTTGGCGCCCTGAGGTATTCCCATTGCCTCTCTTGGCCAACTGCCCATGTGCAGTCCTAACGAACAGTGAGACTGGCCAAGCAGTTCCACCAGATTGAAGGTCCCGTCTGAAGAACTGATTAGATTCACACATTAATCTAAGGCACAATGTTTTCCATTTTCTGCTTAGAACAATCCAGATGGGGGACATGGTTTATTTGCTTGTGTGTTTCACTCTCCTCTAATAGACTCACTAGAAGTGCAAACAAGAGCAGCTAAAAAAGTGAGGAAACAAATAAGCCAAACAAGCCATGGCTGTTTTGCTTCTTTGCAAGACAGATTGGAGCTTCCTCAACCAACCTTGATAGAAACAATCTGTGGCTTAGCACAATGCATGAAACCAGCCTTCACCTGCAAAGCAACTATCTCCTACAGTTCAACCGCTCGACAAAGAGGGGCTTGCTCTGAGCCCTGAGTGACACTCTTTTGACATTATTTGGCAGGATGTTACTCCTGGTCTCTGAAAACAGACAGCAGCCTGTTTGGCCCCCTCTCACAGCAACACCCAGGAGAGCAAGATTCAGCCTGTGATGTCTTCCAAGTTCAGGGAAGGAGGAGAAGGTTCATGAAGAACTGAAAATAGGAAAGCAGTGGAGGAAGGCTGGAGGATGGTCACAAAACTGCGTTGGGATCAGCTGCAGAAACAGAAGCAGTCTGGAGTTCCAGCTGAGGAGAAAACCAGAATCTTTCTTCTCTGGGAACAGATTTTGCCTACCTACAACTTGAACTCCCTTTATCCAAAGTCAACCTGAGCTTTGCTAGCTACAAGTACTTCTGGGTCACCATCTGAGGGACAATCCAATTCTTATCTGACATACTTTCTGACTGTCTCTTCCTGCCCACAACCATTGAGCCAACCTTGTTATCACTGCCAGTCTGCCAAATTGCCTGCAACCTGCTCCTTCCAGATCTCTGTCAAATTCTGCAGATGAAGTAGTGGCCTGAACAAGTCAGCTCCTTACTAGCCATCCATGTCAGTTCACCTAGACAATCCTGGTGCAAATTTCCTTCTTAGGGCCTGGGCCAATTTCCCAACAACCTGGGCTCTAGAATATATCTAACGCTGGGCTAAAATGTATAGAATCAAAAGAGGATTATTGATACATAATGGATGAAAAGACCCCCAATTTCCCAGTATTCCAGCGTTATAGGAAAGATCACCCAAACTTTCAAACCGACCTGCTTTACAGACAAAGTTTAATTCTACCTTTCACCCAGATCTGTCCCAAAGGCATTATCTTATCTGCCTCTGACTATAGATATTCACTTGCCTGGGAATAATAGATTTATAAAATTATAAATTATTAATTTATAAAATTATGAACTATGAAGAAACTGGATGGAAATTTTATAATATTCTTTTCAAACATTAAGATTCTAGAACCAATGAAATGTATTAAAAAGATTCTGCACTACCTTCTACAAATACTATATCATATGGTGCACATTATTATGTAGAATTCCTGCTTTATTATTTGATAATGGGTACCCAGACAGAACCACTACCCATCACAAGGGTTAGCAGCAATAGCTAAAAATGAATCCCCCTTATTCAAAGTGTTGCTTGACATTTCAGATACTGGAGCGCAGCAGTTGCCTTGTGGTTTTTCGAAAGTGATCATTGCTGAACAATTTCCAATTTTTTAAAATAAAAGTTTGTACATGCTAATAGTCTGACAGTGTATGTACCACACAGGAGAACTATTTCTGAATGAAATCTAAACCCAGTGCGCCTATTTCCATCTGACATATGGTAGACAGTGTATCATTTTCTATCTCTGTGATGTTTATGAAGGTTCCATTCCTAATTCCCACACAAGGAGAACCAGCATGGTGAATATCTTTAGTACATAAAACTGGGCTACATATTGGGGACAGGGGACTCTTGAGGAAGCATTGACACTTAAGACTAGTTTCTACAGCAATAAAACATATTCTGAGATAGGAAGTCTAGATCCTATCTCTTACAACTTATGAACATGTACAGTCTTCTAGGAAATTTATCTGCAAACATTTAATTCAAAGTTGTTACAAAGACAATAGCTACTCTGCCTAGGGACAAATCAGATTTGCCCACCCCTCAAACTGTGATTAAATATGGCTAAAATTAGTTAATCTTATTTTATTTCATTTCTGCAGACATTCTCTTCTATGGGCTGCTTGTTTGAGATTTGTTTATACCTATTAAAAGGGTATTTTCCTAATGAATCTCATTAGATTGCAATCCAATATTGTTACAATACTTCCAGAATTCCCACATAGAATTCCTAATTATTAAACTATATTGAAAAGTAAGGCTATATCTCTCAGAGACCTGGTCCTGTTCACAGCTAATTCTATTGGAGAAAAAAATGGGTACTTTCCTAGCATCCAATTTTTTCAGCTTCATTTGTAAAGATAAGAGTCGCATTTCAAATGTGGTCACATACTTTATAGCTTGTTCTGCTGCAATTGTGAACTGAAGTGATACCTTTGATCTCCCAAATCTACAACTAGCCACTAAAAATTCATATCTGCCAGGAACTCATTAGGTGACCTCAGGCAATTTCTTCTCTTAGCCTTATCTGCATGATGGGGATAAGGAGATTGTTCCAAGAACTACAAGATAAAAGATCTGAAGGTCTTTGAATACTTCAAAGCAGCCTCACAACCTGTTGCCTCCATGATGGCTTGGTTAGCATGGGTGGGTGTGCTGCTTGGGGAACATGGGAGTTGTTCTTATCTGTATAATATTCTCTACTTGTTTGTGATTATTATTAAAAACAGACTGCCTTGAAGAGGTTAAAGTCCCCCAAGAGAGGCTTCCTTCAAGTCAGTGAAAACTGATATCACTACAGTGGCAGCAAACAGTGAAAATAATGCTTTCCCTTTGCTCCAGTCTGCCTCTCTTGTCTTTTCCCCTTTGCTTTCTCAGGCTCCATGTCAACTTGGGACACAACAGACCATCCAATTTGGGCTAGGTTTTCATATCAGAACTTTTTACTTTAAAATAAAATAAAAAATAAAGTAAAATAAAATAAGGCTTCTTTGGTGACCAACCAGGTCACTTTCTAATTCCCTTAGGAATTTTTTCAAGGACTTCAATAACATAAGTGCGCGCGCGCACACACACACACACACACACACACGAGGACTGTGGCTAGGCTCAGCTTTTGCGCTTTGAAACACAACCCTTTAGCCTTCAGAAACGAACAACACAGTTCAGAAAGAAAAAAAGTGGCTTATTGAAATGGAAAAATGGAATATCCCCCCCCCCCAGAACGAGGACCTAGGAATTTAAATAAGGGCTCCTGCCTTAGGCAGGGGACTGGACAAGAAGGCCTCCAAGGTCCCTTCCAGCCCTAGGAGTCTGTCTTTATATTTCTATAATTCCCTTGTGCCATTCTGATGAATGCCCTTTCTGATGGCCGTACATCTCTCTCCAAGCACCAAACACTTCCCTTTGTACCGAGCACACTCTTGTCCTTCTCACTGCTGAAACCCTGCCAGAAGGTGACTGAAAAAGGAAGAAGCCAAAATTTCCTGATTGGGCTGGATTTAAACTGAGCTTTCTCTCGTCATTAGTTCTGTCTGAAAGTTTCCTTATTATTCTGAATCATCTAGCACAGCGATAGCGAACCTTTTAGAGACCGAGTTCCCAACTGCAAGTCTCTCTCTCTTGTGTGCGCGCAGCAGAGACCCAAAGACCAGCTGGCCGGTGGGAGGCAGGGCATCAAAACACCAGCAGCTCTGCAAGAGGCCAGATATTTTTCTTTTGTGAGCTTCTGTTTCGTCATTTGCAGAGAAACTTCTGTTTCCCTGCAAACAATGGCGAGAAACGCCATGGAGAAACGCGGTGGAGCTGAGCTGGGGCAACGGCACACGTGCCCACAGAGAGGGCTCTGAGTGCCACCTTTGAATGCGCGCCATACGTTCGCCACCACTGATCTAGCATAAAATTGAGGCTGTTTGTAAGTGCAAAACCTGATACAAGGGTATAGAATTTAACTTCCTGGAAAATGCCACATTCATTTTAAAAAGCAGCCTGTAAGGTTGGAGGCAATAATAAACTTTGCATATGCGTGGGTAGAGCCTTAGGGAATGTCAGAAGGCAGAAAGAAATATGACTGAACTGAGTTCACTGGGGTCTGGATTTGATGGTACCATATGGTTAGCAGAAGTGGAAACCTGATCTTTGCTGCCATGATCAGCAAAAGTGGGTTATCTTAAACTATCACCTGGTCTCCTGCAGCTCCCCCTTTTTTTTTTTAAGTCTATGGAGATTCTCAAGTCATCCAGGTCATGGTTACCCCAAAGGTGCTTTTTCAAAAGGCCACTGGACTTCAAGAGGAGGTGGTCGTTTGGCAGCTTTCTTCAAAAGCTTCTTGGATGAGAAGCAAAACATCTTCAAGGAAAAATAAAGGCCAGTTCCTTTTTTAAGGACCCCGTCTCCTGCAATAATGGCTCCAAAAATTTCATCCAACCCAGATCCTAGGCTTAATTCTGATGGGATTCAAATAGCCCTTTGTTTTGCCCCAAAACTTCTTCAGGTATTCCGTCATATATTATAACCAAGATTTACTTTCACCGGACAGAATCAGATGTTACCAAAAGGGGCCCAACCCTCGTGTTTGTTATTAATATCCATGTGGGTTTGTGGATAGTTGCAGAGAGTGACCTGTGGAAAAAGGTTTCAAACTTCTTCCCTAGGTGTTTTTTTCCCCCCTGACAGCTAGGCCTAACTATAAGAAGAATCCCGCAGGAGGTGGGGGAAATACCTAGGGGAGAAGCGAATCAGTGGGTAGAGCGCAGAATTAAAGTTCTGCTTGCTGTGATTGCCCATTCTTCTCAAGAATTTGTTCTCATCTCTATACAATTATTAACCAGCAAGCAGAAGATCATTAACCAGGAAGCACAAATGTGCAGAAATATGTGTTGTTCTGACTTCCAAACGGCCATCTCCCCTTGAATGAAGGAAAAGGTGCCTGTGCCTGAGGGTTCTTGGTACTCCTAAAAGTGCCCTAGTTACCAATGGCTATACAGCTGGTCTCCCTGACAGACCTCCTCAACCTTCAGGAGGCCATTCTATAGGCGGTTTCTGTGTTAGTGAGAAAGCAACTACTTATTGGATGTTTATCTCATTGGAGGGGAGAGTGGGCAAAGTGACATCCATTGCAATCTCTCCCGATACTGCCACGTGGTCTCCACATATCTTGTAGGAAGTGGCACCCGCTCACTGTCACTGCTTTCCCAACAACAACCTCTATAGCAGAGCACTTGGCAGAGCAAGAAAGTGGAAGTGAACCTGATAACTGAGTGTCATGAACTTAACACCCTATCAGAAAGCTATTTCAGAAGACTTGACTTTGCTCAAGAGCTGTCTGCTCCATCCCAGCCATGGACCACTATGATTCATGGTGACATAATTTCCACAGCAGATGCTAAGGACTGAATTAAAGTCCTCTGTGGAGGATTAAACGAATATCTGAGCAGTGGTTTCAGCTGCATGTTCCAAGCCTTGGACTGATGTAGACATAACAGCTGGGTATACCCAGTTGGAGCACCCAATACTGGTTATTCTGATTCTTCCATATGATTAAGTTTGGTCCTGTATTACCAGATTCCTAATTACCCAAACCCAATATTAAATGGACTGCCAATAAATAAATTAAGCATGTACAAATTACCAGAGATGAAAACAGAAATGATTCAACTTTCTGTTTTCTAGATTTTCAGATAAAGGCCAATTCAACTGCAAGAATCCTTCCATACTACATTTGCCATCAGATATGTTGGGCTGCAACCTTCGTCATTTCTAGCTATTTCTAGCCAAGCACAGTATGGTGGGAACTCTAGACGATATGGTTTTACTCAGTGAATGATACCAGAGTCTGGGAAGCTGGAGATTCCCAGTTCCCCTTGGTTCAGACAAGAAACATAATAGACGCAATATATGCGTAAGTAAGAGCACAAAAATAAGCTGGTCCGTCACCTCTATTACAGAGAGAAGTTGACTATTTAATTCCTTCTCATTTCTCATTCCTCTGTGGCAAAATGTCTCTTGATAAACAATTGTCATGTACTAGTAGGTAGAAATTGCAGAGCCCCCATCCTTCACTCACCCACAAGTAAACACACAATATCCATGGCCACCAAGGTCTTCCTCGGCAATGTTCCTGGAGGAGCAAAGGCATTGGATTGAATTGCTGAGCTCTGCACAGTCACCCGGACCTCTCTCTGCCACTGTAAAGGCTGCAGGGCCTGATTCTGAAGGAGTTCAGCATGATTCTTGTGCATGGTCTGTTCAGGTCAGCTTGCCTTCTGCAGGATCAAGTTGGATCCAATTCCTTAGCCCCTGCAAGGAAAACAGAACCCAGAGCTTTGGTTCCAGGTGGAGAGATGATTAACTGGGATCCAGTCAGTAGCTCTTGGAAGAAAAATAAGGAAAGCGACGTCGGGCTCGGCAAAGAAAGCAAACCTGGCTTCTGAGAGTCCTCGGGCGATTCTGTCCGGCCTGGCGGCGGGGTGGGCTGGGCTAGAGCGAGGTTAAACTACAACCAGTAACTTTTCGCTGCAAGTTATTAGCCCAGAGCGTTTTGCAAAGGTCTTCTTACGTTAGCTCCCCTGCCACGAGGTGGCAGATCCGGAGTAATCGAGCTAAACGAACTTTGTGAGGGAATGGGGCAACTTCTGAGGAAGCAGCTGCTTCGGGGCAGAGACCCACCTGGCGCCTTCGCTTTCTCCTTCAAACCACGCGCGTCCGAGTTGGCGACTGCAGAGCTAGGACGGGAAGGAGGAGGGCTATTCTTTCCCGGCGGCGCTCAATCTCGGCTCGGCTCAACTCGGTCTCCGCTGGTCTTTCGTCGCTTTCTTTCCTTTCCCTTCCTGACGCACCCGCTCTACCCGCCCTTCTCCTCGGCTGACTTTCCTCGGGAGAGTCCGAGCGGGAAAGGAAGTCGCGAAGCGGCTGGGATCCAATTCACGTCACAGACCCATCGAATTGGATCGCACGTGCACTTGCGCGTAAGCCCCTCGGCTTACTTCCGAGTCGATCTGCCGCCGAACTCTTGGGAAGCAGCAGAAATCAACAGGGAGGGCCGAAGGGCGAGAGATCGGTGGGTCCCCGAGCCAATCCTTTGCCCCTCGTCGCTATGGGCCATCGTCGGAAGCGTCCCGTGGCCAGAGCCGCCGAAAGATTCCCGGGATGGGAGAAACCGGATCAGCCAGCAGCTTTCCCCTCTGGTAGCAGACGCGCTCCTCACGCCTAGATCCGAGGGCGGTCCCTGTCATGAGGCACGGTCAGGTGGCAGTTCTGGAAGTTTAAATCGAAGAATAGTCCCAATCTTCACCCACGTTCCTCAACTCTTTCTTCCCCCTCCGCTTCTCAAAACTCATATTCTTGTTTCGCCGTTTGGCCTGCGTGGGAGCAAAGGGCACATCTTGCGTTCCGGTATGCGAGCAACTTTGCTCTACCTGAGCAAAGATCAGGTGTATCCAATCAAATTATCTGAAGGGAAAGGGAATTATAATTTAACCCATAAAGGGCACCACGGAGGAAAAAACTTATGGGTCTTCCTCACTTGTACCTAATCAAAGCATAATCCTGATCTGGAAATACCCCCCCCCCCTCACC
>JANHFT010004080.1:291755-304975 GCA_032467955.1 Pseudoxenodon macrops
TTCCTTTTCTGTGATCACCAGGGGTTGTGAACCCAATGGGATGGGGTCAGTTGTAGGAGGTATGGCTGTTGTTGGTGTGTCTGGGATGGAGATTGTGGAGATAGGTGGCTATAGTTTCCTTTCAAACCTGCAGTAGAACACATTCAATCCCCAACTCATGGAGCTGGCTCAGAAGGATACCATGGTCAAAAGTATTAAAAGTGATAAAGAGATCAAGGAATACAATGACAGATGTTTCACTGCCATCCCATCTCTGCCACAGATTGTCAACTTCCATGACCAAGCTTTCACAATACTAAGTCCTAGCTTGAAATCTGATTGAAATGGATCTAAATAATTTGTTTCCTCAAGAGTTCTCATCAGTTGCAAACTGACCATCTTCTCAACAACCTTCCCCCAAAAGGGAAGGTTGGCCTCTTAAAGAGGGGCCATACCGCTGCCTCTTTCAGGATGGGTAATGCCATCCTCTCCAACAAACAGGCTGATACTGCATAGGTCCAACTGGGGATCACCTCTCTGGGTACTTTCATAACTCAGGAGGGACCCAGATCTACAAACAAGTGGTCAAATTAACAGTACAGAGAAGCCAACAATTTAAACTTATCCCAGATCACACCATGAGATCTTACCCAATGCAATTCGGCCTGTTGTGTCCAGTTAGAGTGAAAGGTGGAGCAAGAGTGACTATGTCGATCAGATAGTTTGAGTGACCTTCACAATTGCCCAACAGACTTTGTGGGGGCCCTTATCTACCGAATAGGAAATGGATCACTCTAAACAGGGCTCTTGGATGGTTATCAGCAGCAGAGAAATGTTGACATTTCACTTCCCTTATCATTACATGACTGGTTGTAAGTGAAGGACTCCCTGTAGACATAAAGCAAGTGTCAACCATCCCACTTTGGCCAGCTAGGAAAGAAAGACTCCTGGCCAGGGGTGGGATTCTACAGGTTTGGACAGGTTCGCTAGAACCGGTTGTTAACTTTCTCAGCAGTTTGAGAACTGATAGTTAGAAGAAATTTCCTTTTGTTTTTTTTTCACTTTACAGGGTTAATCCTGTAAGGAATTACAACGTTCTGGTGTTGTTTCTAGCCTAAACTATATAGCCCTGCTTACAGAAACTGCCTCTCCATTAACCCTTATTACATTCTTGGCAGTACACCTAGACCAGGGGTCTCTGCAACCTTAAACACTCAAAGAACCACTTGGACCCGTTTCCCATAGAAAACAAAACACTGAACCTGGGTGGGCGTGGCTAACTCAACGTCACTCCAACCCAGTCACATGACTCCCCAGCCATGCCTACCCAGGTTTTGCGGCTTCCAGTTTTTTCTGTGGGAAATGGGTCTCTCTCTCTTTCTGCCCCTCCCTCTCATTTCTGTTTTTCTTTTTTTTCCCTCCCTCCCTCTCTCTTCTTTTTCTTTTCCCCCCCTTCTCTCTCATTTATTTCTCTCTCTCATTCTCTCCATCTTCCCCTTCTCTCTCTGTCATTTGTTTCTCTCTTGTTTCTCTTTCTTTTTTTCTCCCTTTCTCTCTGATTTCTCTCTTCCTCATTTGTTTTTTCCTTTTCCTCTCCCTCTTTCTTTTTCTTCCTTTCTCTTCCTTCTATCTCTCATTTGTTTCCCTCTCTTTTTGCTCTCTCATTCTCTCCCTCCAGCTCTCTCTCATTTCTCTGTCCCTCTCCCCCTTCTCTCTCTCTCATTTATTTCTCTCTTTCCTCTCCCTCTCCTCCTCTCCTCCCTCCTGCACTAAGCCTCTGTCTGGCCATCACCTTGCCATCTCTCCCCTCCCCCGCAGCTCTTTGGCCGAGCATAGGCGCGAGCTCCAGCCCAAAGGTGCGGGAAGCGAGGGCTGCCTTGAGCAGAAATGTGGCACTTTGCTCTGACACAAAGGGGACCACGGCTGGCGCTGAGCTGCCTGCAAAGGACGCGGAATTGCAAAAAGGGCCTCTAGGCCAAATTTCTTTCTCTCATCCTAGCGCCCCTTTTTGCAATTTCCCGTCCTTTGCTTGCAGCCCAGCGCCAGCCATGGTCCTCTTTGTGTCAGCTCAGGAAGGGAAGAGCAGCTGCTGCTGCTGCCAAATGCATGGAGGGAAGAAATCTGGCTCTCCAACACAGCGCAGCTGGCTGCTCACCTGGGCACGCAGTGGCAGCAGTGGGAGGAGGGGTCGCCATTGTCACCCCATGAGCCCGGCTCAGTAGGTATCCTGCTTGTGTGTGTGAGTGTGCACGAAAGATAGAGAGATGAGAGAAAAGGGGAGAATTCCCTTTTCTCTCTCTCCTCTCTCCTGTCCCCCATTATGCAGCGGGAGGCAAGGGCTGGCTTGAGTGCAAATGTGGCACAAAGGCAAGTACAGGGCTGCTTTGCTCCTGCACTAAGGCTCTGGCCATCGCCTCGCCATATCCCATTCCCCCCTGCACAAGAGAAGCAGGGGGAGAAGGAGGGGGACGGTCACCGGAGTTTTAGTACAGGAGCGAAGTGACTCTGTACCTGCCTTCGTGCCACATTTGCGCGTAAGGTATCCATTGCTTCTTGCCGCTTTGGATCTCATGCCCTCCGTTCTTGGCCAAAGAGCTGCAGGGGGGATTGGATATGGCAAGGTAATGGGTGGAGGCTTAGTGCAGGAGAGAAGCTGTTAAGAAAGGCCTTCCATAAACGAGAGGCCGGCTGCCCCACATGTGCCTTTGCTATGCTTTGGTGCTCGCTTGAGCACAGAGGGTCTCCCTGTGCATGTGACCCTCCCAGCCCCCACCACAGCCAGGCAGGGGATTGCGGGAGGGGGAGGAGGGTTGCCCAAAGGGAAGCCTCTGCTGCAGCTGGAAATCATTCCAAGCCAGTAGCTGTGGTTTTCCGAGAGAGAGAGAGAGAGAAAGGAAGGGAGGGTGAGGGGTGGGGCCAGCGAGTGATGGGACAGGGAAACACAGGAGAGGGCCCAAAGAGCCACATGCAGCTCCGGAGCCACGGGTTGCCGACCCCTGGCCTAAACTTACTGTCTCTCCGGAGTTTTTTTTCTTTGCTTGACTTTCTTAAAGGGGAAGAAATGTTTGAATGTTTTGCACAGCTCTACATTATACCCTTTGTGCAGAACATCTCAGATTGCAGCCAGGATTATGTCAGGCAACTGCAAACGATGATGCAAATAAAATATCTAGTTGTAGGTCAGAACTACAACTAAGGCAAAATATATAGGATACTTACAAATAAAAACAGAGGATGTTTTTAAAAATACAAGAAAACCAAAAATAATTTTAGAAGAAATGTTTTTCTTAAGTAGAAAGAATAAATAGAAAGACAACAGAAGCTGTACTCTCAGAAAATTAATTTGCAACCTCTACAACAGAGGTGGGTTCCTACCGGTTCAGACCGGTTCTATAGAGTAGGTAGTAAGCCTCTGATGATGTCATAGAACCGGTTCTGGTCCGTGGACGGCGCCATCTTTTTTGGGGATTTATTTTTGGGAAAAAAATGTTTTTTAGGACTTAAGAAAATCTGAATTTGATTACATATATAGTGTTTATTGGTATTCGTTTCACATGTAAATTAGATTTGTACTGCTGCCATACACAGAAGAAGAGATATATATCTTGGGGGGAAATGAACTCTTAGCAATACAGAAGGACAGATTACCTCCTCTCCATGAATATGGAGACGGTGCTTTTCTTGATTGAATTTGTGATAGAAGAAAAATTAAAAGAAAGACTAATAATAATAATCATTGGTACTTTCCTAGCCCTAAGTTCTCAGAAACTGAGCCTTTTAAAGAGAAGGGAAGGGAGTTTTAAGAATTGACCACTAAAAGAGTTTTACTGACAAACCTGGATGTAGGTCGTGGTTTGCAAAAAATTATATGCACTGAGCCATAAGCAGCGGTGGAGGAAGCCACAAACCATTTGAGCTTTGGGGATATCTGAATAACAATTGGCTTGAGGGCCTTCCGTGCTGCTGGGTTTTTTCCACCCATCCTCAAGTTGGCCCCAAGTTACACCAGCATGACATTTGTGGCTCTAATTGCCTTCCCTGCATTGCCTCTATGGCACTCTATTCCACTCCGTAACTTCTCAGGATGTAAAAAGAGATGGCGGGAGATTTGGAAATCCCCCAATCGCTTAATGGTCAGTGTAAGAAATTTAGAAAAGGCTTTGCCCCTTATGCATCAAGCAGATAAAAGTGGTGGCAGGAGGTTTGTACTTTCAGACTTGCAAGGTTTTGTTAATGTAATAGATTAGATCATCTATTATTGCTTCCTGTCTGGTCTACTTGGGAAGGCTGATATCAATTCTGCAGATTTGATAGTACAAATCTCTCACCATCTCTTTTACAGCCCGAGAAATGGGGGTAGGGAAGGGTTTCCTTCTAAGATTCTTTATCCAGTATGTAACTGCATGTATGCCTTCTCTCAGATCTTATCTGATCATTCCCTAGGCAGCATCTTTCTCTCCCCTCCCCCAGTCTTCCAGGGTCATTCCCACAAACCATTAAGGCAAAGGGTATACAGTCCAGGGGTGAAATTCAGTAGGTTCTGACAGGTTCTGGGGAACCAATAGCGGAAATTTTGAGTAGTTCGGAGAACCGGCAAATAACACCTCTGGCTGGTCCCAGAGTGGGGTGGGAATGGGGATTTTGCAATATCCTTCCCCTGCCCACCAAGCCACGCACACCAAGCCACATCATGCCCACAGAACTTGTAGTAAAAAAAAATTGGATTTCACCACTGGTGCAGTCTGAAATGTCCACTAAGGTTACTTTCCTACTCCTTCCTAATTACTAGCCTGTTTCTGGCATAAATCAGTGAAAGGCAACAGGTCCACTTAAGGGTGGAAATAGAAGTTTTAACTTTTAACCCTGACGGAGATATACCTGTTTCACTTTGAGATTTTTGCATTGTGGTTAGGTGCAAATGGGGAAAAGCTCTAAGCCAAAGAGAGAGTGATTTTCATGTACTTGAAAGCACCCTGTGTATTTTCAGTGATTCTACAGGTTTCACTCATCTTCGTAAACATTCAGTGTAAGAAGTGTCAAATGCTGCTGCTGGTGGAGGAAACTCTAGGTTCAACCCGAAGCCACCAGTTAATGTCCTGGAATTTAATTTGTTCCTCTCACAAGGGCCAGTATTCAGTAAATGAAGCTCATCGGGGGTGGCCTTCTACCACACTAGGCAATGCTGCTAAAACTGAGCACATGGTTTTGGTTCAGGTTACAAAAATGTTGCCGTTTCCCATCTGCCACCCTTTTCTTCAACACACTCCAGCCAGCCAAGCATTGCAGGCCACAGGAAATCCTTTCTGTAATGCTATCGAGCCCCTGTGGTGCGGTTTGACTAAAGGAAGCAAGTGTGAGGCACAGCAGAAGCCTTGTGAACCTATATAATAACATTGCAAACATCTATTGCCACCACTTTCCTATTTATCTCCAAATGAACCCAATTAGTATTTGTTCTTCATCCATGGTTATCCAGAAAACTTTCTCCCACTATACATAATAATAATAATAAGAATTTTACTTTAATTCCCTAGCATTAAAAAAGTAGCATCTTCCACTGAGGCAGGCAGCCTGCAATCTCCAGGGGAGTTGCTGCACCAGGAGATACATTTAAAAAAAATAAAGATACTGCAATAGAGATTAAAGAGCTGCTGAAAAGTCAAGGAATCTAGTGTCAGGGAGTTTTCCAGAGATGTGACAGTGGTACTGAGAGAGACACTTGTATGCATGTGTATTTTTTGACCAGAGTTGGCAAATAATTTATGAAATAAGAGAAAATGAGGCCTAACTGGCTTATGCCATCTCAACATCTTCTTCAATCGAACTTTGCCTAGCACTGCATGACCACACCATCTAGATAGATTTTGCAAAAGCATGTTTGTTTATTTTAGAGATACAAAACCACTCTTTCAATTCCAATAAAAAATAAAAAATAAGGCCATTTATTATACAGATGAAAAGCCTATAGTATCAATTCATAATAATATTGCAATAAAACACAAAAGAACAGGAAGTAACCGAATATCAGTCAACCAACTATAGCAGCAGGATGCCAAGCTTAACTCTCCAAAAAGCCTGGAAGATAAGAGGCTTCGACCAATCTCTCAAGAGTGAAAGCTAGAGAGCCAACTAAACTTTCCAGGGCCTGGTCCTACTAGTGAGATTACCCCAGAATGTCTGCAGAGGATGTTTAAAAAAAAAAAGATTATGCTGCAACTGCATGATCAAAATCTTACCCATTTTTACATGCTACACAGATAAAAAAAGGACTTCATTTGGCTGTTGACATTTTAGATCTTCCTTCTGCTACCCCACAGACAGTTAACCTATGTACTGCAAGGTCAAGAGGCAATGAGGAAATACTCCATCTAAACTGATGAAAGCTTTAAAGGCAATACAAGAACTTTGTTGTGAAATAATCTGGAAACCAGTGTAACTTAAACAAGGTGCAATATGGTGTGGACACATCACTGGCTCCCATATTCTATTATAGTTCTAGTTTTCAAGTCATATTTCAGAGCAGCCCCACAAACAATATATTGGACACGTTAATCTTTGGAATTTTATTTTATCACACACATACAATAGATGCTCCATTAAAATTGCTTAGTGCCCTTCTTTGGGAGCCTGGTTTACGTCAATGTATAATGCTCCCATTCAATACAGGATTGGGAATTAATCCACTTTCTTCTTATTTAATAAAAGGCTGAATGATTTATTTGAGCATTAGAGAGCAGAGGTCATTTTGGTTAGAGAAGTTTTACTTTTAATCATACCTTCAGTACGTATTAAGGTAGCCATCCACATATATTTCAAAAAGTATCACATCTCTTCTGCTTTTAATAATATTTGAATGCTTCTGTTTTGTTATATAGTCCTCTTTTCCTGAAGGGATATAAATGTAATCAAATCTGATTGGTCACATGGTTTGGCAGGATTTGCCCTGTTTAGTACATAATTCCTGATTGGATAGCATGAGCCAGTGACTAATCCAGGAAATGCTGCCCTATTTGGGCATTACAATAGAAACACGATCATGTGGCCCAATGCCATTATATGGATATTCCTATGTTAATGCAGCAACTGTGCAGAAGGAAAAACAGCTAGACACTCATAGAAGAGAATGGTTACTATAACCCCTTCAAAAGTCCTTTGGTAGGAGATGAGGGAGAAGCATCAGAGAATAAATAAGGCCTAAAGGCTCATAGTGGCAATGTCTATCCAAGTACTAAATGGCTTCCTGGGCTTCGAAGCCAATAATAAAGGAATGGCTTTATTCCTGACTACAGGACCCATATCATAGTCAGAAAGCTGCCCAGTCATTCAAGCTTAGCTTACATTTGACATTTCACTGCAATGATAAGCAACAGTCACCAGCACAGGAAGCTCCTCGGATCAACAATGCTATGTCAGTGTAACTATAAAATGGAATTTATGGGATGCGCTGGGTAGACCATTCAAGAAGAAGTGACTCATGAGTAAGCCTCCAATATCTTGATCCTGAATTTAGGGGCCTCTCTCTACTGCTGAGTTGAAGTGCTGCCCACCCATCTAAGTTCCCCCAGGCAGAATTTGTCTCTGCTCAGAGTCCATCCCTGTCCTGCCTCTATTACTTTTGTTTCCACTCACGGGTAGTTCCTTGACTTCACTCCAAGGGTGACAAAAACTCAAGGCTGCCCTCTAGAAGGGTAGAAAAGAGGAGAGGAAAATCTCATCCCAAGGCTTTCTCAGTGCTGGGCTGCTGAGAACAAGACAAAGGCAGCTTCATGGGGACAAGGCAGAACATAGAGACGGCCAGGGCAAGTTTATGCTGTAGGTAGGTGCAAGTGAGGAAAGGCTCCTGTACATACAGCAGCTTTTCAGAGACCTTGAAGTGATACATTGTCATCTCATTTTCTTTGTCCACCATGACTTCTTATCAGACTGAGTTTGCAGGATTTTACAGAATTTCAAATAATAATGTATAAAAAATAGAGTTATCCCCCCCCCAAAAAAAGAAGTGCACCTATTACCTAAAACAGGCATAGACTTGGGATGCCAGTCATGGGTGACTAATGGACAGCTCAGCCAAAAAAATATCAGCTAGCTCTTTGAAGAAACAGAAGAAGTTCACCAATGTAATCCCTCCCACACCAAATATTTTCTCACCCTTTTTTATTTTGGTCACGGTCAACCAACCAACAGTTTATCAAACAACTTTTTCTTCTAAAAAATGAGCAGACCTCTTGCCCTTCCTTCAATATATTTGAAAAACATCTGAAGCAACATTGAGAGATGACCCCACTACAGTACAAGATAAGAGGCCCTTCTCATTGTTCAACTAAAATCAAGTCTGTGCACAACCTTAAAGCCTTTAGATCATGAAGGTGCCAAATTGTGATACTGAGTCATCCTTGTATAACAACAGCTCCTTGTTTGTTACTTTGATGAACACTTCTTCCTCCTCTTCTAGATACACCATCCCAGCAAGGAAGCTATTGCCGTGCCACTGTTCACTGTCCTTAGAGTTGCAATAGGTAATGTAGTTGATCAGAAGTAATAACTCCTTAGGATACCGAGATGTCCTTTTGTAAATGCTGTGGGTGAAAAGGGAATTTCTCTGGTGTTTGGTTAGACAGCTTGAATATGCCAAGCTGAGCTTGGAATAGACATAGTAGAAGCCAGACTTGTTGCTAATCAGTGAACCAGCTTTGTAGTCCATGTCATGGAGAAAGGCAAACCCGTTCTGATGTTCCCATTGCAGGACTCCATCTATAATTGCAGTGTCAGGGGGTTCTGGAAAACACAACCAGTCTTGTTTAATATAGATGGGCGGAGAGGTAAGCAAACAATTTTCATAGAATCTTCACTAATAGATCAGCAATGAAAACTAATTTTAACAAACTGGCTTCAAAACACACCCATACACACATAGAGAACACTGAACATTGGAGAATGATCGCCTCAAATTAAGCTGAAATTTAATTTTGAGAAGGGAAAGGGCGGTGAGCTCTGAGCTTTACCTCCCTCACCCCCACAGCCAGGTTCATTTCAACATAATATCCTCACATATGGATGCTGTTTTGCTGTAAGTATGAGGCATCCACCCTCAGCTATGGTGCTCACTAGGTGATTTCGGTAGATAATTCCTCTCTCTTTCTTAGTATACTCTCCATCACAGGGAATAAATTGAAGAAGGGAGTACCACCTTACTCTCCGGGAAGGAAAGTGGAACAGAAATCTAACAGAGGAATAAATGACAACCAGAATGTCTGAGTGAGCTTTGCAGGTGTCTAAAGCAGTGTTCCTCAATCTCAGCAATTTTAAGATGTGTGGACTTCAACTCCCAGAATCTCCCAGTCAGGTCTGAAGGATTCTGTCTTATTCACAAGCAGCTTCCATGCTTTTAAAAGCTGAATAGAAATATGGCTTCATAAGAAGATTTCCTACCTAGTGTCAGATGAGCAGATGGTCTTTTGAGAGGAAGCTTGGGTGGAGCTGTTAAAAGGAATAAGATGAAACAGATTGTTATCAGAACAAGTACCAGCTTGAAATGGCTCTATACAATGCAAACTAATGAAGGCATATTACAAACACTGCAAATGATAGAATGCAATTATATATTGAAAAATAAAATGCATTAATTATATGCACTAAAACTATCAATAACATAAAAAAAACCTTTCATGACCATATAGTCCAGTGATGGCTAACCTTTTCCAGACTGAGTGCCCCCCGCATGTGCATGCATACCCAAACCCTCAAAATGCAATGCACATACCCCACCCCCTGCACATGTGCGGCACAGACCCGAAGACCAGTTGGCCAGTGGGAGGCATGTGCGCATGCACAGCAGAGCTGAACTGGGGCGATGGCCTGCATGCCATCAGAGAGGGCGCTGCATGCCACCTCTGGCACACATGCCATAGGTTTGCCATCATGCCTATAGTCCCAATTCAGGTAGAGTCAGGGCGACTAGATGGAGCTGAGTATTTACTGGCTAGCTGCCCTTCCTGACACGTGGCAGATATTTTTTCTGTGTGCCCTAGGAGAGAAACATTTGATACTACCTAGGATCGAACTTTTAACTTTCTGAGTGGGAGGCAAGTGTCTTCACCACTAGGATCACCTGTTCTGTAATTGCCCTGTAATTTGGGAGCAAGAGATGATGTTCTCTCCCTGCATTTGCTAACTAGACTTTGAAGAGTAGGATCATCTTTTTGAAGCAGGACCCGGTACCAAGGCAGGTACGGAATGGAAAATGTAGTCATTCAGATAATTAGGTCCTGCTGATTAGGACTTTGTGAATCAATGCCAGGTCCTTAAATTGTGCATGGAAAAGGATGGCAGTCTAGGTATATTCCTCCCCAAATTGATGGGAATTAAAAAAAACACATCATGTTTCTCTTTCCTATTCAATTGTGCCAACCAAAGTAACTGTCAAGTAATTTTTGAGAAAATTGCATGGCCTAGCTAGACAAATTGTGTTTATTGATGTTTCACTTGGTCATTCAGGCTTTACTGGTCTGGTTCAGAGGTGGGTTCTAACCAGTTCTTTAGAATCATTAGTAACTTGGCGATGGCATCATGGAGCTGGTTCCATCGGTGTCTCCATGGGCACCACCATCTTGGATTTTGCTTCTGCACATGCGCAGAAGCTACTTTTTGATTGCTGCGCACACACGCACACACAAGACATGGCCCTGAGCAAACCGGCAGCAAAACGATCCACAACCCACCCCTGGTCTGGTTGTGTTCAGAGGTTTCAACATCACAACTCCCAGAATTCCAATAGTTATGCTATTTGCATGTCATATTTCATTGGGGAGATCTGGTGGGATAAACAATTCTCAAATAGTAATTCTTGTGGCTTGTTTGGTAATAGACATTTCTTGCTCTTACTCTTTCCACTGCTATTTCTATCAAGATGTATACTGTACATCTTTGTATACTGTGTGTAGATCCTCCACACTCCTACAGTGTCTCACCCACAGCGTTTCTCCATGCTTATAATAGGTTACTATGAATTGTTCCACTAATGCATTATACATTATTCCCTTAAAGTGTGGAAAAATTGACACAGTATATAACCACAAGTATAACTGAGAGGGTGGGTAATGGAAGGTGTCAGTTTAAAGACTTGATTTGATTTTTTTTATTCACCCAAGGAAATATAGAGTTGCTATTGTCTTATCATATAGTGAAAAATCGATCAAGATTTTACTCTATTTCCCTAATCAAGTGAAGTTTTTTCTCTCTTAGTTGTCTATGGGGATTCTCAATCATCCAGGTTGTGGTTTTCCCAAAGGTGCTGTTTCCAAGAGGCAACTGGACTTTCTTGGTTTTATTTTTTCTTTTGAAAACTTTTTCAGTTTTCATAATAACAAACTGAAGAAGCTTCTTGGTTGAAAAGGAAAATGTTTTCAAAGTGAGGAAAATCTCAAGACAGTCCAGTTGCCTTTTGGAAAAAGCACCCTTGGTACAGTTTTCTTCCTAGTGCTTTCCTGCACACTGGTTGTTTTTAAAGTACCACAAAACTATTTCTTGTTTTCTATGTTTTGCCACTTGGTGCCCTAGCAAAAGGGCTAAAAAACGGCCATTAAAGGGGCATTCATCAGCAATCTTCCAGCCCGCAACAAACCTGACTCTAAGCAGTTTAAGCAGATCTTATATATACAGACTGAAACATTTTGCCAGCTTGCAAATTATTCCATCTAGACTGTAAGCTTCCACTCCCAGTCACTATTTCCCTCATTCCTGTGCTCTTCCACCATCTTATTCCAGGAAAGCAATTGCCAATAATTTTTTTTCTTGTAAGTAGTGGTCCTGGACTGACTGACTGACTGACTGACTGACTGTCTCTCTCTCTCTCTCTCTCATCTATCTCTATAGAGCAACTGGGTAATGCTTAGAAATTCAGATCATTTCAGGTTTCCTTCAGCTCAGAGAAACGCTTTGGAATAAAGAGATGAAATGCGGGTATGCTTACTATATTACAGGAGCAATACCCACCACAGCCAATGAACTATTAAAAAATTAAGAAATTGTGACTTTTAAAAATAATATTCCTGAATGTCTTTTTTTTTTTTAAAGATTGGATGGAGGATCTTTGGCTACTGATAGATCTAATACAGTGATGGTAAACCTATGACAAGGTGACATGGTACAACACATCTGCCTTCATAATATCTGACAACAACTATTCTCAAAAGCATGACCCATTTTCATGCAGTGTTTGGAGGCCATGAAGGATATGAAAGAATGGTTTTTGTAGAGTTTTCAGTGGTTGCAACATTCTGCGAAGTTGCTTAAGAATAAAGGCTTCAGGTGACCCAGAGCAGCCTCAGGTAGGCTGCAGAAAGCTGCCTACAGGTAAGCAGCATGCACCATCAAACCCCAGGCAACACACTGGACTGTGAGAGCAATCAATCATGCCATTCCTCAAGGCTCACATGCCTTGAGGAAGGGTACTAGGTGGCTTTTTTGAATGGCAGTGGTGGCACTCGGGGTGAAGTTGAGGCCTAGGGCATCTAAGTTCAGCCTCTACCTCAGTGCTGCCACCTAGTGTTGTTGTTCAGAGTAGCCTAGGTGGAAGGGAGAAATGTTTCTCTTTTGTTTGCCGGAGGGGTTGACAAATGGTTTGCCATTTGTTGGAAAATGAATCTGAGAAATGCTAATCTGTTAAGTCTTAACAGTGAAGAGAACTATGCACAACTATTTCTTTCGTACAGTCAAAACACACTGATTAATGATTGAATTGCTTTCCTCTTTCCTACATTTCATTGCAAATCAATAGTATTCAGTATTTTCTATGGAGATTCTCAGTCATCCAGGTCATGGTTGTCCCAAAAGTGTTTCCCTCCCCCCAAGAAAAGGCAACTGGACTTTTGGAAAGAGCTGAAGAAGCTTCTTGGATGAGAAGCGAAACATCCAGTTGCCCTTTGGAAAAAAGCACTTTTGGGGCTATTCACTATTGGAAAGAAAAGGGGAAACAGTAAGGAGTAATTGTGAGTATGTATATACACATTTGCATACCCATCAGAGGTGGGTTCCTACCGGTTCTGACTGGTACTACAGAGTAGGTAGTAGGCCGCTGGTGATGTCCTGGAGCCAGTTCTGCTCCATGGGCGCTGCTATCTTTTTTAAATTTTTTGGGGGAAATTTTTCCCCCCGGGTTTTTTTTCTTGCGCATGCGCAGAAGCCGAGTTTCCGGCACTGTGCATGCATTGCCATCTTGTTTTCGGCCTTCTTTGGGGGGGGTT
>JANHFT010004080.1:314040-325473 GCA_032467955.1 Pseudoxenodon macrops
AATAGGGACCACCTTTGGTGGGAAGGTAACAGTGTTCTGTGCGCCTTTGGCATTTAGTCATGCCGGCCACATGACCACAGAGACATCTTCGGACAGCACTGGCTCTTTGGCTTTGAAATGGAGATGAGCACCCGCCCCTTAGAGTTGGGAGCAACTAGCACATATGTGCGAAGGGAACCTTTACCTTTTTATTACATGGCTCACATGCTACCTTTCTTAGATGTTTACAGGATCCACTGCAATTCACAATTTTAACACAAGCTTCTCCTGTGGTACATGAGTGATATCCTCAGACATGCACTTAAATGGTTGGAGCTTGCATTACATTGACATTTGCTCCCTTGTCCGTCCTCTGTGGTTGAGAATGTGCTCCCTTCCCTCATCAGAAATCAAGGCAGTTCAGAGGAAAACATCAATAAAAATGTTGTAATGACTAAATATTTTCTTCAGCACTGCAAACAACTGCATCAGCTCCCAGAATGTTATATTGTAATTCTTACTGAGTTTGGGGATTATACTGGCACAAGCTTTGCTGCCATCACTGGCAATTTTAAACTTTCCCTAGATTGATGTGCTATTCTTATTTATAATATACAAATACATAACAGGGACTTATGGGTACAGCCTCCCTCCTTCCCTCCCTCCCTTTCCTCTGTCAAGAGCCAATGAGAGAACATTTATTAGTTACTATTCTCAAGGTTGGATCTGGGGAAGAGGCACATTTTGACAGATGGCAACTCTAACAGGCTTAGTCACCTGATAAAACCCATTCTAATTTCTGTGGCTGGAGTCAAAGAATATTTTGTCATTATTAAATAGCAGCTATTAAATGCTCTGAGATCAGTGTTTATTAGGAGTTAAGATTGTATCCAAGTCTAAGCATACACAACTGAAACCTCTGTCTTCAAAGTAATGCATTTCAATCTATGTTTCTTTGGGTACAGATCTATCTTCAAGAAGAGTATATAGGGCCTGTTAATATTGACCCACCAACTCATTCATCCATCATTAAAACATTACTCCATAATCTGCGCAGAGCACTTCAAATATTGGATGGATCAGAAGAAGAAAAATAATAATAATCATGAAGCACTACTGTTTATTAATAATCATTATTTATTTTAAGTGTAAACAATTTAAGGGAAAATAGCAGAGCAAAATGACGTAAAGCTAAAAGATCAAGAGGCAAAGTAACATATATGAATTGGCTCAGAAATCTGTCTTCTGAGAATTTTCTTGCTATCATTGATTCTTCTGTACCTTAATTAGGGCATCCAAAAATACTCAATGTGTCAGACAACTGGCCAATGTCTATGCATACATTCTGGAATTCTTCATCCTGACATTCGTCGTCACTTGGCCATCTCTCAATCCAGGTGTTCTTTGTAATGAGATAGGAAATTCTGGAAAGAGGAAGCAGGCTAGCTTAAAACTTAGCCCTGCAAGGAAATTAGTTCAACTGTCTCCTGTTGGAGTAATGTGCTGGACTTGGATTGAATCCAATATAGTTTTTAATCATCCTATGAATATGACATTTTAATTTCAATTTTGATTTTAGGGTGAGAGAAGAAACTTTTCTTTTTCCTTAAAATCTGAATTCTAAAACAACTGAATTCTAGAAAATTCAAATGGCTGCTGATTGCTACAATAATGAATTAATTCAATGATAAATCAGTTTTGTTTCATAGATTTCTTATCTCCAGTTCTAGACTTTAAGCATTTCAGTTGAGATGTAGAGCGGAAAATTGGATCTGAATAATGCAGATATATACCATCAACAGATCATAGTAAGTATATTTGTAGAACCCAAATGGAATGAAAAAACCCTTCAATGGCCTGCAGCTAGAACTTCTCAAAGGCAAGGAGAATAAGAGATGTATCAGACTTGTGGTAGCTAAGACAACCATAAATTCAGGAAGATTTTAAGAAGTATTAGATAAAGTATTAGATTATGTTGCTTTGAAAGTTAAGTTAAACCACTGAAGCAGTATTTTGATCTTCTTCAGGTAAAAGAGTATCAACCTTAACGTTTCAAAAAAATACCTAAAACAAAAGGTGCATGTTCCTAAACATAGGATGATTAATTTACTCATGTTGAGTATAGAGAGAGGAACAACTACGGTAGACGCAATCCTTCCCCTGTTGATCTGTCTGTACTATAAAAACAATGGTGGAAATAATTCAGCACAAAATGAAAGGATTGGATTAGTTGGTCTGGGCTGCAACAATTTAGGCAACCACTAGATAGTATCAAAGAAATACAGACAATTTTCACTTTCTGCTGCCATCATGTGCAGATCCTTGCAGGCCTGACCTGGAGGCACTGGGAAACCTGATGTTGTGATGGAAAAGACCCCTCCAGCCCAGTGCAGCTTTTTAGCAGGACATAGAGCATATGGACTGTATGGCTTGAAGCATCTGGGCAAAAGCTTTAGATATTTCCAGAGAGATGTTGGGCAGATGGTGCTATCCATACATGAAGGAATCTAAAAATCCTAGTTAAGATTATTCTACAGTCTTCCCTACAATGTCCTAACCCTAACTTATATAAGTCTTCCGTGGCATCCAATAAAACTGAGGAAGAATGACTATTTTGATATTAAAAGACTCAGCTTATGGTTGCTTTCAAAGTTGTAAAACAATATTCTACGGCATTGTAGTTATATTGTTCTGTGGATTTGATACCAGAAAAGCAAAGTCTATAAAATTTTAGAATAAAAAAAAAAAAAGTGAAATACGTACTTATCTTTCATGTGCCACAGGTCACTGCTGAGGCCCCAGATCAGATAATCATCATTCACCTTCAGATTCAGAGCCTCCTGGCATTTCCTTTGACTTACAAACTGGCGGGCCTGTGCCTGTGGATTTCGGTCAGTGCCTGCAGAAATTAGATAGAATCTGAATAAATATTTCATTAGGGATATGGTCTTTCATTGGTTTAATACACCTACTGTATGTATTACATAACCAATGGCAAGCAACTGGCAAAGAGGAAGCAGCTGTATTTAGTGGGTGAATTGATTGTTTCTTCAACTGCTATTGGTCCATATTTATCACCCTGGGGTAAACAAACCATCTTCTCAGTTCTACCTTTTTCCTTTGAGAGGCCCATTATATGCAACACAGGTGTTGCAGCACCTGGCCCTGAGAGACCAATTCCCTACCTCAGTACTGAGCTGTGGATGATCCAGAGAAGATTCCTATGAACAAAACTGAAAGGGGGACATTTTTGCAGAGGGAAGGGAGGCTATTGGCAACTCTTCTACAACAGATCCTTCCCTCACTTGTTTGGAGGATCTTCTGACTCACTGGAGCAGATTGATCAGGATACAAAAAATTGGTAGAATGATAAAAATGTCCCCTCCCCTTTCTTCTCATGGTACTTGTCCTAGTTCCTCATTCCCTCAGACAAAACAGTGAATACGTATTTAAAACAGAAACATTCTCTTTAGAAAAACCCTATTGTGAGTTTGAATAACAGTAATAATAAAGTAGAATAAGGTACTTGCACAGAAAAAAGAGCGAAGAGATCAGTTTAAAGCCATCCTCCTCTTAAAAGCAAAAGAAATTTACATTTATTCATTTTTAAAGTTGTATACTATCCCATATTCCTTTTGATAATTCATAAAAGGTATAAATATGGGAAGATTGAAGGAATTACTGAAAGACATTTGTAAGGGTGATGAATTCCCAAGTGTTACAAAGTGTTTTGGAAATACAAGTAACAGCAATAGCAGTAGCACTTACACTTATATACCACCCTAACTTTGAACAGTCGCTAAACGAAGGGTTATAAGTGGAGGACTACCTATATTCAAATGCACTTTTTCAGACAATTTCTATCTGATTGCCTGCAGCAAACACTTCACTATTCTTTAATAAAATAAGTCCTATTAGCACTTCAAACATTAGGTTTTTAATGGCTGCCTTCTTTTTCCTTTTTAGACAACTATGACACTGTTTCTCAAGGGAAATTGTAGCAAACACTGAAGTTCTGATCATACAGATGAAAATTCAGTTGGTAAGTAAAGTTCTTCCTGGTATCTGGGTCATCCCTACCCTGTTGGCCTTCTAGAAAGCCTTCAAGACTTTGGGTTAGAGTGATTGGGGTTCCTGTCAGGTACGTTTGGGAGTGTGGATGTTATCGGCTGGATTCAGCCTGTGTTCCTGTTCTTTATTCATTTGTCCTATTCCATTAATAATTTCAATATATTGCATTTTCAGTTTTGTTTGATTGTATTGTACATTGCCCAGAGTCGCTTTAGATTGGGGGGCAATAAAAATGAATATATTAAATCAAGTTAAATACACTAATGTGAACTTTCAAATGGGGTTCAAATAAACTTTCAGATTTAAAGAAAATGTTTGTTTTAGGGAAAAATTCTTACCTCCTTTAAGAACTTCTAAAACATCCATGACATAGATATCACTACCATCTTTTTCTTCTATTCGAAGCAGCTTGTTTTTGTAGACTTTTAAGAACAAAGACAGAAACAATACTCATTAAGACAGCTGATTATTTTTTACCATGAGTGGCATAATGAGTGAGGCACAGGTGCTGCTAATTGTCTATGGAGATTCCCAATCATCCAGGTCATGGTTGTCCCAAAGGTGTTTTTCAAAGGCAACTGGATTTCCTGTCTTTCCAAGAAAGTGCAGTTGCCTTTTGGAAAAGCACCTTTGGGACAGGTACTGCTAATGTCCTAGACTATGGGCACTTCAAGCCTGGATCTTAGTGGCAGTCTAGAATCCTCCAGGTGAGGCCGCTGAGTACTAGCTCCACTGTGGGGTACATGGAAGCAAATTGTGTATTTTCTCTTGAGGTGCCCTGGTTCTATGAGTGTGATAGTCATGTGAGGTAGTCCAGACAGGAAGTATGGCCAGATGGACTAAAATTACTTTATTGTAAGGTTGCATTAACAGAATCTTGCAAGTCTGAAAGTACATTACTTCCCTGTCTCTTTTACAGCCCAAGAAACTAGAGAGACATTTGCCACACTTGAATTCCTTTTGTGTAGGCTAAGCTGCCCCTTGCCTAGCCATCTCCCAAGGTCTCCCAAGGACATCCTCAGATACCATTACAGGTTTGTTGGAAGGATCTAGAGGAAGACCTGCAGTCTACCTAGGCAACGGTTTGATGAGAGGCAGCTCAGTCTGTGGGTGTGGGAAAAACATAGGAAGTGTTTCAGAGGAGACCCTCCCTAGTTTTCCAGAGACTAGAAACAGAGGATGGGAGAAATAGTTTCCGTCTTCATGAATCTGTTTAATGTAACTTTATGCTAAAGATCCTGCTGATGTGCCTGGTTGCTCTTCCCGTCTGGACTGCCTCGCAGGGCTAAGCTTCAAAGAAATCCTTTCCCCCTTTTTTGAAAACTTTCACCTCACTCCACTTCACAGCACTGTAGTGCTTAAGCTCTGGGTTTTGAGGTTGAGGCCTTGCAGATTACTGCACTTTGGTTTCATGCTGCTTTTAGAAGAATTGAGAGTGAAAACAGTGAGTGTGCAGAGCATGGAAATGTTCTCCGAATCTGAGTGTTTTGGCTCTGCTTACTCATTGATACAGATCTATTTCTAGGAGCCCTGAATTGTTATATACTACACAGGAGGGTAAATAACACACCAACAAGCAGCACCATGTTAACTAGAAAAATATCACTGCAGGATGAAAGTGTGTATTCTGAGGACTTAAAAAATCCATCTTGTTATGAATAAATTCAAAATGGCTGCTCCAAATCATGACTTCTTGATAATTAGAAGTAGAGCATTAACAATGAAAGACACCACTACCTTATTAATAAGATTCTACAATATAAATACCGTAATCCACATTTGGCCCGCAGGCTTGTTGAATTTGTAACTGAAGATTAATCTTTTTCTGCTGCTTGAGGAAGGAACAGGATTCTTCAAGAAGGGAAAAGAGAAGACAGCATGTTGGATTGTTTGTTGAGGGTGCATATTCTCATTTAAAAGACATTGCTAGGGAAAAATATTCCATACTTTCTCTTCCCCAAATCTTTCATTTTGGTGCTCAGATACAAACTTTACTTAATTATTCCAACTTACCTTCTGCACATCGGCAAATGTTACCATGGCATATTTTATTGAGAAGGCCTGTTGCTTTATCTGGATGGTAGAACTTGGAACATTGTTCATCTAAAGGAAGAATTAAAAGTTATGTCCATATATCACATCAATATATTTATGACGACTATAGATATAATTATTTAAAAGAAGAAAGAGTAACACATTTTCTCAAGGAGATTTCAAATTTGGGGCATGTCTGACCTGACAATGCAATGGAAACTTATCAAGAATATTCGTTGGCTGATTGAGTTTTGTTAAGCATTTACCTGAAAAGCAGAGGGTCATCAAGAAAGGTAAGAGAGGATATTCCATTATATAATGGAGTTAGTAAGTTGGAACATGGACATCTGTAGAATTCTGCTCCTTTTGTCAAATGGCATTACGCTGCAAGCTTTGAGCATGCATGTGATGCCACAATTAACATTCAAAAGGGGTGAGACTTGTGGTGTGACAGTACAATGTTTACTTTTGTAATCCCCCTTGAGTCTAATCCCCCTTGATGCCTCCTGCACATGCCACTTTTTGACATTATAAAATAGAGTATAGGTAGTCCTCAACTTATGACCACAATGGAGCCCTGAATGCTGGTCATAGGTTGCTGCTGTTGTAAGTTGAATCTTCACATGACCACACTCTATTTTATAATCATTTCAATTATGGTCGTTAAGTGAGTTACTGCAGTTGTTATCCAATCACATGGTCATTAAGCAAACCATGTGGTTGTAAGTCTGAATCCATTTTATCAAAACAGAGGGTTTTTTGCCAGAAGACTCCCTGTATTCATGATTCATATGGTCTGTTATAAAACCAACGTCTCCTAGTATTAAAGTTCCCAATTTTAGGGAGCTTCTGTGCAACATTACATACAATAAATACCCTGGCTCTGGTATTAGCAACACCAATACCAATAAAAGAGTATTATTATAGTCCTCACTTAGTGATCACAATTGGGACTGATCAGAAAATTGTGTGACTACAATTGGCCTTATGAACTTGTTTCTCCTTTGGTTGTTAAGCAAATAGATGCAGTTGTTCTGTGAAAAATAACATGTAATTTACAATTTTACTAACACCTTCCAAATTGTACAGTATTGTTACAAGCAATTTTGTATGCTAGTTTCAAAGTAGCAATCATATGACTGAGGGATTCTACAATGGTTGTGAATGCAAAGACTTTTTAACACCCTTGTGCCTTTGAACAATTGCAGTGTCCCATGGCCGTTGTAAGTGAGGACTACAGATGCCTTATAAGTGAGATTACAGGCCAATAATCTTGCATTTTCACTGAAGTTAACAAGACCTAGCAAGAATGAGATCAAATAGGGACAAATTGACCTTCCAGGAAAATTAGGTATCCCTATGACACAGCAATCAATCTTAGGGTTGCAAAATCCTGTTTGTAAAATCACCCAGGTCATTACAACACAAAAGACTAATGAGCACACAGGTAGGACCACAACTTAACCAACCAACCCACTCACAAGCAATCAATCTTAGGGTTGCAAAATCCTATATGCAAAATCAGTGCAAATGCTTTGTGCAGCAGAATGTCTTGAGTGAGCACATCCTTTCCTGAAATTAAAGCATAATCCATTGATCTGTGCTGCCAACAAAACCGAACTAGAATTGGGCATGGGTGTTTGTCGGATTTGGTTTTTCAACTTTGCAAAAATGATTAGTCGGATTAGAGATTTTTTTAAATAGTTATTTTATATTTTAAACACTTAATATTTTATAAATGTGTATGCATTTGGGGATTTCCCCCCCAAAACAAATACCTCTTTGGAATATTGCCTACTATATATATATTTTCATAGGTTTTCACGGGTATACTGTAGGTATGCAAGTCTTGGTGTAATCGGGTCTTTTCCCGTGTAAGATTGAGCATATCTTGGCGACGTTTCGACAAGGTCTCATATATATATATGTATGTTTTACAGGTAATTTTCTCTATAATAGCACTATTTTTGTGGTTAAAGAGCTGCACTGAAAATGCTATTCAGAGATTAAAATGATAATGAACTTTCAAAATATTAACTAGAATGGCAAAACTCTTCCTCAGCCAGGATAAACTCAGCTTCCTAAGTCTCAGTACCACTTTTTTCCTCTAAGGTGAGCATCACGTTGTCCACTAGACCAGAGAAAAACAGGATTTGACTTTAGATTGGAACCACTTGCCACGGCCAATTTGCCATGGCCAACTTACTGTGGCCAACTCGCCACATGACAACTCACTGTGGGACAATTCAATATCTCAATTTAATTATTTAAAATAATGTAAAAATAATTTTTTTTATCATTCATATTTCATTTTGTCCCTACTTTTGCATCCGTTCTTTAATGATTCTATTCCACCATTTCCTTGATATTAGTGTAACTCTTGCTCCGCGGCAAGTTGTGCCATGGCGAGTTGGCTGTGGCAGGTTGGCCGCAGTGAGTTGTCCTAGACCCCACCAGCTTCGTTTTCTGCTCTTCAGGAGGCAAGCAAAGGAAACTCATGGCAGGAGGCTGCCAAAATACTCTACAGAGCTCTGTGTCAATATCTTAAAACGTTCTCAAGCAATTCATTCTTCACTTCAGCCTTTATAAAATAGGTATAAACAGACTTTTGGAAAGTCAAGAATATTTTATAAAGTATCAATTATTGTTGGGTTTTTTGCCTAATTTTGCCAAGCTCCAGTATGCTGAATGGTGTTCAATACATCTGCCATTACCTAGATTGTAGTAGCTGTACACCTTGACTGATGCTGGCTGAATGAAGCCAACTTCAAAATGCTTGAGAATCTTAAATTGCAGGCATTCATCCTCCGAGTGGGAGACCTGGGATGGAGAGAGAAGATAGTTTGCCCATGGAGGTAATAAGGATTTTTAAAATAGAAGTTCCATCTATATAAGCAGAGATGCAGTGGCGCAGCTGGATAAGGATGCTGGATCTGCCAACCAGAAATGGTTGACACTCCATCAATTCAAGGCCTGGTAGTATTGTGGGACAGGGTGAGTTCCCGTCACCATGCCATACAAACTAAATAACAGAATTATGAAATAAATAAAATAAAATCTGTATAACTTAAAATAAACTACTTATTCCAAGTTGGGTGCTCAGGTTTGACCCACTGATTGAAGGACTAAGTTCTATAAGTCTGTCCAAGTTGCGCAGAATAAAGGTTAGCAATGGGAAAGGTTCATAAATGGAGAGGAGCAGGAGGTTTAAATGGTGTCACAGAAAATACTGGTCAAAAGTTAGAGTACTAAAACAATTCTGTCATATCTTCTTTTTGTTAATTTGTTAATCTATTCATATTTCATGCTTCTTTTTTACTATCCAAAGTTCCCTCAGTGCCCAGATACCATGCTGTCTTCCCTGTTTTGAGTCAGCAGGAAACTACACTGGCACAAAATTGGCTAAACCCATTGCCAACCCCCATCCTGCCCCTGTTGCCCCTCTATTAAATCACTACAGTCACTTGACTCCCCCACTCCAAAAGAATAGGTGCTGAAGGGTAATTTCACATGAGTTGAAGATCCCCTTGATCAGTGATTGCATGAAGGGGAAAATACCATTTGGCATGGGTTCAAGGAAAGGTCCCTTCAGTCTGCCTTAATCAGAAACTGTGAACAAGATGCAGGAACTATATAGAGCAGAGGTTCCTTGAGCCATACGGAAATGGGTTACAGAAATGGCAGGTGAGCTTGCACACATCCCCATTTGTGCTGGCAGTGGGTGAGCATGTGTGTACACGCTGGCATTCATGCCACTTGCACAACTGAAGCTATGTGCGCGCGTCCCTGCCACTCACATTCCTACTCCGGGCCCTCCCCCTGCCCACCCTCCAATATAGCAGAAAATAAGTACTGGCCAAGGTTTGCTTGTACTGGGATTAAGTGCAAGTGGAGAAAAGCCCAGAATCTCTGATTATCAATGCAAGATTATCAACCTGAACTCCCCTCCATGCCTGTCAGCTGGTTAACTGTGAGACAGGCTATTCATTAACCATATTTATCTCTTTCAGGAAGGTGTTAGAGCTGTGTTCATAAATAACAAAACAAGACATATATCAGGGGGGGCTTGAGATTTCAAAATGGATGGGGTGTATTAGCTCACCCCATGCTTCCCTCTACCCAAAATACCCATCTGCCATTTGTAAGTCAGGACATCTGACAGATGGCAAAATATGCTGTTCTAAGTATCCACTGAACCTGTTGGGGGAGTGACTGAGGTTGTTGCCCAAAGACAAATGGTGCTTGGTGGAAGGGGAAACAAAACTCAAGGAATCTACCAAGGACAGTCCCATTTATCGCCCTCATTATAATGGCAGAATATAGATTGGTAGCATAACTTGGACTAGCGTACGTTTGCTGGCTCAAGGACTGGTGCCACGCACATCCCAGCAATCATGGAAAACAGACAGGAGGTAGTACTACATTTATCCATATTGATAAATATGGCAAAAATGTGATCTTTAAATATAATGCAAGAGATTATTATATCACTTTCCTACTAGATATATGATCTGTTACAATCAATGATGAATTATGTAGATTTATTTTGCTGAATATATACACTATCTATTTCAGTATAACACATTTCAGTGTTTGCCTAGCAAACCAAATAAGTAACCATGCAACTACTCAAAGAAATTGATTCCATCAGTATTTACCTTGTCCAAGTAAATGACAACAGTTCCTTTCTCAGCCATATTACTGTTAATTTCAAACTTGGAGATATATCTGTCGACTCCTTTAGAAAGCTAAATAATGAAAGAAAAGATGACATTGACTTCAGGAGTTGCAGATGATTAAAATACATGGAACTGCAGATAACTGAAGCCATTTGTTCTGGCACATTCATAGCAAAATCTGAAAGTATTTTCAAGGTTCCAGGCTGTACATCTGAGAAACTTTGAGACAGCCAAAAAGAGTTTTAGCATTAGTAATTTGCCAAAGAAATTCCACACAGCCTTGTACAAATCAAATTCTTCCGACAATCAAATTCTGAGTCAATATAGAAATTACTGCTTACAAGAAAGTTAAAATAGTTAAAAGTTAAAATAACCTTGACTAGATTCACAAAGTTTTGCAGAATCAAGTCTTCAGTACAAGACTTTCTGATTTTTTAAATGCCTTTTATGTGTCATAGAAATAAATTTCAGTGTCTTATTGATTCATTTACTAGTAATGAAAATTCATTCATTCTCTCTGCAGTTTAACTGTAATACATTATCTAATTCAGCAACTTCATTGAACTATACAAACAGCTATTTCAAGCCCCATGCAAAGCTTGCCTACCCTTGTAAGGTCTTCAGCATCAGGGAGAAAACCAGTCAGCATAGAAACATCAATTATTGTCAT
>JANHFT010004080.1:333616-348077 GCA_032467955.1 Pseudoxenodon macrops
AATGAGGTAAATATGTAATAATGCCTCAGAATGGTACATAGATATAAAACCGGTAAAAAATTGAATCCTGTTGCAAATCTATCAACATGAATTGAAAGCAGTCAAAAATCTCTGGAGTTAATCTCTCTTTCTGGAGTTTCTAAAATTAAGAATGTCATTAAGTTGTTTTTCTTTTTTGGCATCTTTTACCTCAAATCTGAAGAGTTGGTGCAACTAGTTAAGTGATAAGAGAACAGTGGAGACTTAGTGGACAACAAGAGGCCTTCTGGCCTATGGCTATTTGACCATCTGTCCAAATCCCAACTGGTTTGTTGACTGCAAGTACTGGATCTCAATTAAATATGGTTAATAATATTTTCTATCAAATGAGAGACTTTTTATGAATAAATAGCAGAGAAAGCTTGTTCCACATTGAGATTCTGACATGGTGAACACTAAAATTAAAATAAAAAAACCCGGATTTTCATTACAATCTACTATTTCTAGGAAGCCAAACTTACTCAACGGCATGTCTTCAACAGAAACATCAAGATGGAATTTGTTGCAAACATTTGCATCCTCTCGCAATAGCGCGTTATAGACAGTCAAAATTGTCATTGTTGCTTTTCCATCACCTGATGCTGACACAGTGAAGTCTTCATTGAGTTTGGTCTGAAAAGCAACCAGGGTTAGCATGAGCATCAACTGTAGCTATTTTGATTTTACTTGATTGCATTTGTTGTAACCTGATATGAGCTAGAGATGGAATAGATTCCAAAATATAAGAAAGACCCAATCAAATATTTGGATGAAGAAACAATGCTATATTGGCAAGGTATCAACAAAATCAAATAATAAAGAAAACTCCTTTCTTTCTACTTTCTGAAGTGGAAAGTTTCATTCCACTTTAATATGAATGTAAAACTAACCAAATTATTGTGCACCAATCTTTGCAATTTCTATGTATGTGTACATTCATAGTAATATAATGTAGTAGAATAAATGGTTTTAATTTGCTGCAAAAGGAAGGCATAAATTCATATGAATTATGAATGGTGCCAATTGACAATTACATTATATTTGTACAGTAAACTTTAAAGCACCTGAAATCTGTTTTCAGGTGCAATGGAGAAGAGATTAAAACTCCCTCTTTCCCCACAAAGTGGAGGGTAAAGCTTCCAATGAAAGGGTATTGGTTATTTAGAAACGAGTCTCTTAGAGGCCATTGGTGATAGCTGGAAGAAAAAGCAGAGCAGATCCAGCTGTAACAGAGAGAAATGTGTATCTTTCTTAAATCAAGAATTCCTAATGAAGGGAAAAGACTGTAAGAGCCATCGCTATAGAGAAGGTAATACAAGCACAGTTGGACCAGAATTTTGACCTTAAGCAATGCATTCATTAAGCGAGGCATCATGTGACTGGACCCAATATTATAACCCTTTTTACAATGGTTGTTAAGTAAATCACTGCAGCCGTTTAGCGAATCTGGTTTCCTCAACTGATTTTGCTTGCCAGATAGAAGTAGTCCTTGACTTATGACTGTTTATTTAGCAACCATTCAAAGTTACAGCACTGAAAAAAGTGACTTAGGACCAATCCTCACAGTTACAACCTTGCAGTGTCACTAGAGTCATGTAATTGCCTTTTGCAACCTTCCCAAGTTGCTTCAGACAAACAAAGGCAATACAGGAAGCTGGATTTGCTTAACAGCTGCATGATTCACTTATTGACCATGGTTAGTTGCTTCAAGATTGGGGCAAAAAAGTCATAATATTGGGCATGATTCATTTAACACCCACATCAGTTAATGACAGAAGTTCGGATATTAACATCTGGCTGACTGTGTGACGAACCATGATCATTCTTGACTTTACATTCACAGTCAGTCCAAAGAAAAATAACGCATAACTTAGATATACAAACATGTCAGGTCACTTTGTCATTATTATTGGTTATCCGCACAATCAGCCAGATATTTAGACTGGATTTGGTCATTTCTATCCACCTGGTGAGTCATTTCCAAAGATAGGCAGGTTTTGTTCTTTGATGGTGTTAAAGGTATCGTCACAGGAAGTAAGCTGTTCCGAGTAAAGCTGCCTTTTGCAATTGATTGACAGTGATTAATCAATGCCGCAGGTGATTAAGTGGTGCTCCAGTTGTTGTGGGATTGCACCCAAGGCCCCTATTACTATTAGTATATTGATAATAGTTCCTGCCATAGTTTATGTTCCTTCATGTGCTTTTCCCTCAGATGCTGTTTCACAAATATTTCTTTCTACTTGATTGTACCAGATTTATATATAAACATATTTAAATTCTGTTAGTATCATACATCTACATTGGATCTAAATTGCTTCTGCAATATCAGAAATAGCAAATAGCAATAGATTGTTTTAATGACTTTATCTTCATGTACTAAGTGAAGGTGTTGCAAAGTGCTCCAAAAGTCCCTCAGAGCCATTACAATCTCTTTCCTAGGGATAGTTCTTAGAAGTACAGACACAATCTTGCAATATTGTCTTAAATACAGCCTTTTGCAGCTTTGTGTGAGGAAAGGGAAGCCATTTAAAATGACATTGTATGTTGATGAAGAAGCTAGTAGTCTTAAGCCAGTCTTCCCTGATCTGATGCTTGAACATGGGCTAATCTCCAACCACCACAATTCCAAGAGGAAGAACTGATTTAGGTTTTCTTTCTTGTTTCACTAAATTCTGTATAGTTTTTCCCATTTTTTGAAAAAAAGATGCATTTGAATTTGATGCTCCAAAATAATTATTTCCAATGAAAGGAGTAATAAATACACTTGCTGAAACACTGTACCTCTGTTGTCTGGGCTCGGAGAGCATTGGTACCATCAATTCTGTAGTTTATAGGAACTTCTCGTTTTGGCAGCTTAATAACAATATCTAAGTTTAAGTCCTTATGGGTAGGCATCTGAATCTCATATTCAGCAAGAGCTTGAAACCCCACAACTGTTGCCTGGAATGGGAGAAGGAAAAAATAAGATTGTTTGTCTTGGAATGTCTCACAAAGGAATTGAAAATCCAGTGATATATTTTACCAGAAAAATAAATGTTTAACACATAGGGAAGAACATGGCGATGGGGCGTATTGCAATAAATACCCAAACTATCTTTCTAATTTTTACAATTGTCTGTTAGATCATTTGATCATAAATGAGAAGATGGGCTCCAAACTGAACGAGTAAACAAACAGAGGAGGGTTGCTGTATATACACATATATACATCTTTAAAGAGCCTTTTATCTGTAGAACTGAATGATCTAGGACATGAATGTCAAAGTCAGTCATCACAGTGGCATCAGGTGACATATTGGGACTTTACCCCCCTTCACTAAACCAGGTGTAGACGTGGCCAGCACGTGAGGCATCCGGCCCATAGGCCAGGAGTTTGGCAGCCCTGAATTAGTACAATAGGAAGTCTATGGATGAGATTTCCCTTGGTTCCCTTAATTTCAGCATGGATGAAGGACATAAACCCTAGATAATAGTCAGCTAAAAATTACTTTCAAATACTATTATTTGTCCTACACATCAAAAGATTAACGCACTTCAGTGATGGGATTTAATTTTTTTTTACTACCGGTAATGAGGGCATGGCTTGGTGGGTGTGACAGAGGAAGAATACTGTAAAATCTCCATTCTCTCCCCACTCTAGGGGAATGTTACTGCAAAATCCCCATTCCCTCTCAGTCAGCTGGGACTCAGGAGTCAGAGAATAGATGGGGGCGGGGCCAGTCAGAGGTGGTATTTACTGGTTCTTCTAACTACTCAAAATTTCCACTACCGGTTTTTCATAACTGGTCAGAACCTGCTGAATACCACTTCTGACGCACTTGTCTGCTAACCAAGTAGACATAAACAATTCCCTATCCACCATGTAAGAATACACCCTGATCTTTTCTCAACACAAAACATTTTCTCCTATGGATATTTTGTACCAGATGGCTAAAATGAAACCTGTGGTTTCTTTCTATCTATCAGAGTTAATCAAGCCCTATAGAAGCTATTCAATGCCTTGTTCTAGCAGCTGAGTAGTATACAAAGTAAAGTCAAAAAACACTCCTTATTCTTTTTTATTTTTAGGAGTTGGGGGGGGGGGAAGTCTCTCTCTGTAAAGCTTCCATTCACTGTTTCTTGTCTTATCCTTAGGCACTATGGAGAATAAATCCACAACCGCTTTTCTGTGACAGCACTTCAAATATGAAAAGACTGCTATAGTGTCTTGACTTTGCCTTCTCTTCCTTAGGTGAAATATGCAACAATTCAGACTATTGATTTGTTTTAAGCAGCCTAGTTTAGAATAGAGCTCAGAAGATTATAATCTGGGAATTATAAATTATAATTTATATATTATAATTTTATAAAATTATAAAATTATAAAGCAAAGGCTCACTTGGGTTTGTCCATATGTTCCCCCATAATAGTTCTGATCTTTCAGCCATCTAACTACGGGACCAGCCTCCTCAAATTTCTTCATTTTCAGCAGGGCCAACAAGGCATAGGAAGTGCCTTCAATGTTGTGGGTGCGAGCATTATATTCTTCCCAACGATTCCTTCCTAAAAAACAGCACAGAAACAGAATTAAGCCAAACAGATAAAAATATTGGTTACAAACCTTGGAGGTGTATTGATCCATTTTGTGGAGCAATTGTGCCCATTCCTGGATTGGAACGCCTTGCTCATGGTCACTCCTGCCTACATCACTTCCCAGCTGGACTACCTCAATGTACACTATCTTTGAAGGTCACCCAGAAGTTACAACTTCTCCAGAATTCAGTGGTGTTGCAGCTTCAGGTGCCCCTTATTTTGCCCCTATCATATTGTTTTCCATGTGAATTGCACTGGGTCCATTTTCTTTCTGTATGCAATACAAGGTGGTGGTTATCACCTTTAAAACATACACAGAACACAGACAAGTTATTTGGAGGACTACCTCTCCCTAAGGGTATCTCCCTAAGGATATCTGCCATTACACCAGATTGGGTAAGGTTGCCCTGCTCCAGCTCCCTTCCCTTAAATATTGCCATCTAGCAGGACCTAGAAAGAGTATCTTTTCCATAGCAGTGCCTGCCCTGCAGAACGCTCATCTCATGGCATCTGGCAGGCCCCCACCCTTCTAGCCTTTCGGAAAGCTGAAAAGGCTTGGCTTTCCTCCCAGACACTGCAGTAGCCCAGGGGGCCCAATGTCCCATGTGTTCCTCTTAATGTTGTCTTGGTCTTACTTATTGTGGTGAACTGCCCAGAGTACTATTTCATTGACAGATGGCCATATAAATATTATAAACAAACAAAAAAACAGAGCATCTGTATAATCACCCTGTCTTCCTCTCCCTTCTCTCACTCTAGCTCTTTAAATCCATTTAGCCACTCCATGCATCACATGAAATGAGCTGTAGCTCATGAACATTTGTGCCTTTTAAATTAACACAGCTTTCCTCCTATAGTAAATAATTTGGAAATTAAAACAGTACACATTTTCTGAAGCTGGACTAGCCTCTGAGAGGAAACACATAGAAACAATCCTATAGATTTTCCTGGTAAAAATAAAGAAATGGTTTGCCACAACTTTCTTCAGCCTTCTGCTGGGATGAACAACTGGCAGCCTATGGAAAAAAGAGCTTTCCGTCTATTTTTACTCATATTTTTTTTCTACTTGACAAGGCAGCTAGAAGCAAACCAATGCCACTTGCACGTGGCTCTCGGTTTTATTTTTGGTCACTGCAATTTCTAAAAATCTATCCATTGTGTTTTGTGTTCCAAGCTAATCTTTCAAAACCCAACCACACCTGGTTTCTTCTATTTAAAACAAACCCATATATTACCTGTTGATGCTGCCATGAGTACTCTGTCATCATCCAGTCGTTCTGCAGCAGCCAAAGCATAGGCTGTGAGGGCCGTAGTGTAAGGCCTTTGCAGTGTGTTGTACTTTCTGAATAAATAATCTGCAGCCTTGTTGATGCTGCTTTCGAGAATCTAGAAGCGAGGGCAGAGGAAAGAGAAAAGATCCATTAGGAATGTTTGGAGGACAATTTTAGGCATCTCTATGGAATATCATTCCCTGAGGTATGTTTGGTCCCCTCTCAGTTGCTTTTCTGAAGGCCTGAGGGCCACAAATGGAGATGGAGACGATCAAGTGGTTGATCTGATTGTGTTGCTGCTGCCATGGGGATGGGTGGGTGTAAGGGCTAAGCTGCCCAGAGTCACCTATTTGTGGTGTTCAATAAATAATAAATAAAGTAAATATGTGCTGCCCTCTTCCTGCTTGTATGTTTTACATGCTAATAATGCACATTTAGTCATAATATGTGTAATTTTCAGGTTTGTACGCAGGAAGAGATGTTGAGGATACATTCATTAGGAATGTCTTAAATGGGGGTTCTGCTAGAGAATGTCTGTAAAACCTGCAATACTGTGTGATCCACTTGGAGAAACCCTTTCTGCACAGATCTTTCTAAATGTGCCTTTGAGGAACGCTGGTGATAAAAATTACGCTACAGCAGTGAAAAAGCTCTTTGATATTTACAGATTATTAACTGATCTAAATACCTTGCTGGCTTGAAAGTATATGTGGTTTTTTTTAAGTATCATTATTAAACTGATAGTTTATTTTGGTTTCATTTGATTTGAAATGAATAAAGTATAAAGCACAGCAATGCCGGTTAGGCTACTTTGAGATCCTGAAGGCTTTTAATACTGAACCTGGAGTCAAGAAGGTGGGAAAATGGAATACTATGATCAAAAAAAACCTAGAGATGTGCTCGTATTTTGGCCCCCTCATACCACTTCCCATCACAGCATCACATACATTGATATGTTCATTGCAGATTGATCTGGATTCCAATAATGAAACCAGAACGAATGATGTTAAAGATACTTCTGGTTCAGCACCTTTAGTTCCTCCCTAGAAGAAAGCAGTGGGGGGAGACAAAAAAAGGATAAAAGTTAATAAATTATGCTAATAAATATGCTAATAAATAAACACTTCTCTGTAATTATTCATAGGGGGTACATGGGGGCAGCAACAAAGAGTTAAGGGTTTTTATGTATCTCTTGGCTGCCATCCACATTTCACCATTCAACTTGCACTGTTGTTGGGATTTGAGAAAACATCCAACTTTGCATATCCATATGGGAGCTATAAACTACCCTAAGAACCTTTTGTGAGAAGAGAAAGAACAAAGGGCAGCAAACTTTGTGAAAAGAATTTTCTGCCAGGCTGCCTACAGAAGAACAAGTAATTAGTCCTTTTAATGAAATTTTGGATTATTTGCTTTAAGGCAGGCATGGCCTAAGCAATTTCAAGACTTTATACTCTGAAGCTGATCAGTTGTTGCTACTTCAGAAAGACAAATAAAATTTTATATATGCCAGAATTCCAGCTGTTTTGTTGAAAGAGGACTGGAAGGCAGGCAAAGAGTGAAATGGGACAACTTGCTGCGTCTAGCTCTCCCCAGCCAGCTTGCCACCGCCAACTCCCCTTTGCCAATTTGCTGCCACCAAGTTGCCGCAGGACAACTCCACATGGTCAACTCACCACAGGGAGAACTTGCTACAGGCAGGCAGAAGGAGAGCCAGGGGGGAGGGGGAGGCAAGCAAGCAGGCGGGCAGAGCACAGAGCTTTATTCTCTCATTAAGTCAAATCTTACCAAGGCTACACTTTTTGCCCTTCATCCCGCTTCTACTGGTGACATACCAGGCCTGTTCTTTACATTTTTTATACATACTTATACATACATTGGTGGATTGTTGCATATTCTCTGAAAAGCTACACACTTTTTGTGGTTTTGCTTATTACTTAGTGCGATAAAAACATTTCATTATAGAGAAATAATAATAATATATCCTGACTTCGCAAAAAACCACCCTACTCGGAACTGCTTATATACTCAGACACTACCTTAATAGCTCTTAGGGCCTAAGAGCTAGACTAGAACTGTTTCTACCAGTCCCAGACTGTGAATTGAAGTGAAGATTAAAGCTATAACAACAACAACCAGAATCATTTCTCTAAGACCTTTGTTGTGTTCTGCCTAATCCCCCATGCATATCCTAATCCCTTTCCGGGGAATTCCAGATCCATTTACATTCAGTTGCATGCCCGTCGCTGGTTGGCTAACTAGCGACGGGAGAATTCCAACCAATCGTAAGTGTCTGCCTGCGAGCCTGGGGAATCCCATAAAAGAGGGTTCCCTGCAGCCAGCAGGCAGTCCGGATTCATACGAGCTGAATGCCAATAAACGAGAGCTGACTGTTCACTGCGACTCGAGTCTTCATTACACTGCCCGATCTAACAGTTGGGGGCAATATGCTGATTCTGTAAACCTGTTAGAGAGAGCTGTAAAGCACTAGGAAGCAGTATATAAGTCTAAGTGCTATTGCTATTACTAAGGATAGGGAAGAAGCTGAGCATTGCACAGGACTTGGTGCATACATATATAATGTTTCTATACTTTTCCTTTTCTGGGGAATAGATTGCCATGTTAATTCCAGGTTGTGAATTTTCCCTTTTGGGATTAAAAAAAATATGAATATATCTTGAAGACTGCAGACTAGAAAGGGAGACAGTGCTACTATGATCATCTCCCAGTGGCAGAAGATGCTTCAATCTCATGATTCCAGTAGAGGTTGATGGATTTGTTTTTATTTCATGTATCTGGTCACAGGCTGACATTCTTGCTTTGTTGGAGTGCATTCAGAAGAATAAAGATTTTTGTCTAATTGTTATACAGAATGTAGCACGTGGCTGTAATCCATACCTTGATTTATGCCATAAGTTATGTGCATGACACCAAGGTCATACAGAACAGATAAATGCTTTAAGTTGTCGAATTTATAGTAATAATTTTTAGTCAAAACAGTCATACAGAGTTGTGCATTTGTAATGGTTTCAGTGGAACCTATGTACATTTTTTTAGACATAATGCTATTGCACACTTAATAGACAACAGTATAGGGTGACTATAACTTTTATATATATTGGAAGAACAAAAAAAATGTGATTTGCTTTATTGTGATATTTGCTTTATTGTGGTGGTCTGGAGATGATTGTTCAATATCTCTGAGGTATCTCTTCCAGAAGTTATGCTTCTTCTTGACTTGGTCTTCAGTGCCCAGAATCCCCAAAATAGGAAATTGATTCAACCTACCTATAAGGCACCAATTGAAAGAAGGCCTTGTTAGAATTGTTTACTTCTGCTTTAGTGGATATTGGATAAATGCTCTCCAATATGTGATATCTCAACTGTTGCCTAGGAACCAAAACCTCTTGATGTAGTGGATCTGGAACCGTTAAACATGGGTTTTGGGAGACATATATCTATAGGAATGAGTGCATGAGATATTAAGCATTGGGAGTTCAGAATTATGTATGTAGGCACATGTATTCTCACTCTTTTTTTAAAGAACTATTTTATGTAATTAAATATGGAACTCTCCTAGCTTGGCAATTTCATCTCTCAGGAAAAAAACCCAGAATAAACAGCTGGCCTGTTGCAGTAGGGAAATTGAACAAAAACAAAAACACCAACAGAAAAACTGTTATACTTCTAGGCTGGCTGAAAGGTCAAAGCAGAATTTTAAGAAGCTATATTTGAAAAGTCACAATGCACTAAAGGAGTGTAATAATATTACAGAGCAACAGAGGAGCACCATTCATTTAAACTGAGCTCTAAGAGGAGATTGATTGATCCTGCTAAAAAAAGAAGTAGCAATTTGAAAAGGGAATTATAAGAAGATTTATCTCATATTTTGCATTTTCAGCTAGAGAGAAATATACAGCGAGACAACCTTCTATAATCATCTGTAACTGGCCAGGCAGAATAAGAATTAAAGTAGATAGAAAATTATAGGAATTAATGATCATTGGAGAGGTACAGCAGGCTCTATTTTCTCTTTCCTATATTGCCAGTTTATGTAAAATATCAAATGACATTTACTTGGGACTAAGTATTATCATTTCTGGGCAAGCTCTTAAACAGGCACCTTAGGGGACAAGGGGATGGACATCGACAAACACATGCAAAGACACTGATGGATGTCAAATTGAAATTGTATTTTTTTTCTTTTAAAGGAACAGTTCTGTTTCTCATAACTAGCTCATCTATTTTGTTAAGCAAAAAAAAAAAAGCTTTTGAATAATGGATGAAGCTATATAATATGCCATAATTCTTAAAGACAATCCATTCTAGTCATTTGTGATATTAATACAATGTCAGTTTTGAATATACTGTACATACCAGACTCAGCTGGAATTTCCTCGCTTTTCTTCTCTGACTTTCTGTCTCTTCTTTAAGAACCCAGGCAAGGCAACCTTTGAAATTCCCTGAGGCTTCTGACAGTCCTGAAAATAAGCTGTTCTGAATTTAGTGCACTGGTTTGGCTTGTGAGTTTCAAGCAAGGTCATAGGTGTAACTGTATGAACAGCTGAGACAGCTGTGAAGTCAAACAGCATTTGTAAACAACCATTATGAAAAATGTCCATGCATGGATGTGGAGATCATGCAGAAAAAAAGTAAAATACAGTATCAGGCAAATCATTGCCTGATACTTAATTAGGCTCCATGGAAATTATTTCAAAAAATTGAGATCAGTCCCATATCATTACAAAATTAAAATGCCATTCATCAGAGCTACGATTTGTAGAATCAAATGGCACAATGAACAGGCAACTTTGCAAAATCTAGCAAGAGAAATCAATTATAATTTGTTACTTCATTGTATCTTGTATGCATGGTATATTCCTAAATAAATATATTCTCAGCAGCAATATTTATTTTCACTCTTTTAATCCTATTTTTTAGATGTAGCTTTCCCTTTTCCATTCTGCTTATGTATGTAATTAATATTTCACATCTCTTAATTTCTTTCCTGGATTTCTTTCCTTGAGTAATTTAGTCCCAGTAACACTTCAGGAGTGGAAAAAGCATAAACTCTGAAAAGATTGCTTAATTGCATAAGTAGTTAATTTGCTATTACTGAAAAGCTCATAATAGTGAGCAGACTTTAACCTTTTAAAACCCATCAGAAGGTTTATGAAGATTAGGCCACCGAAGTATTGGCTGCCTTTCAATGCCGATTGTTTGCTATGAAATGCATGAAAGAAAGAGGTAACTCATGTATTTATATACTTTAGTTTCAGCTTTATGTACTGCTAATATGTAACAGCTCCCTAAAGGCAGTACTTTCTCATCTAATATACTTGGAAATCATAGCTATCTATCAAAATCTTAGTTTGACAAAAAAAAAAGTACTCTGCATAGCCATTCATGGGCAATTCATAAACACAGCGGTACCCATTCTATACCTCCTGGGAAGAACCCTGTCGGATGTTTAATCTGTATAATAAATTACAAGTTGCTTTTTCCTTTCCTTTTCAAGCTTTTCTCTTCATCAAAGATTGATCTTAACTTTGCAACTGCAGCATGATAAAAGTCTGCCAAATTACCCATTTTTACTTCACCAATAAAAGCACAGAAACTGACTTCCTTTGCATTTCTCCAATAGGCCTTTTAAATAAGGGGATTGTTTCCTTATTGCCACATGACTAGCAAGAATAAAACAAATGTTGCATTCTATTCAACAATAATTCAAAGTACCCATATTCTGCATTATTTGCTCCCCCTGTATAATTAACTGTGTATATAAGCTGTCCTGTACATCTAATGTGCTCCTCTGCTCCACATTACTGCATGTTTTTATATGAACTATTTTAATTTAAAGTGATTTTTTTCTTATGTATTAATCATTTTAACGTTCTTACTCATGCAAGTCTTCAAGCTGATTTTACACAAATCTGTATACAGTATACATATTTTAAGGGGAATAAAGGTGTATATATTGAGGCTTCTGTTTATCTTACCAGATGTAATGACTCCCCCAGATGTTTCCCCAGCTGCCTCTCCAGAAGTCAGCTCAGAGGAGGATGAACCAGTTCTGGGCACGTCAGGAAAGGAGTTGGTCAATGGCTCCAAGCAGCCATCTGAGAGGGATTTGTCTGAAGCACAGGAATTGCTAGGGAATTTTAATGAACCCATTAAACCACTATTACATACGCAAGTGAGTAGCGGAACAGCGCACCTGGTCCAATAGGGTGGGTATGGTCCAGGTTTCCTCTATTAAATAATACCATTGTGTGGGACTGAGAATCTCTGTGGCAGAGAACAGCCTATGGAACAGCCTTCCTCCTAAGAGCCAGGAGGTACAGAGTCTTCTTGAAAGCTATGAGGACCTGGCCAAATGCTAGTTCATGATGTAAGTGAATCCATATATGGTGCCTTGTTTATTGTTCTATGGTAATTTAAATTCAATTTTGGGGATGGGGGTGTTTATTTGATTTGTAGAGGTTTTCTATATTGTTCTCAATGTTTATTCTTAGCTGCCCAAATTTCATATGTAGGATGAGGAGCTATGTAGTTATACCTATAATAATTAGACTTAGATATTGCTTCAGAGAGAGAGAGAGTCTTTATAGCATTCTTTAAGCAGTTTAGAGTCAGCGTATTGCCCCCAACAAACTGGGTCCTCATTTTACCAACCTTGGAAGGATGGAAGGCTGAGTCAACCTTGAATGGATCAAACTCCTGGCAGTGAGCATAATTAGCCTGCAATATTGCATTCTAACCAATACATACATACCAGGGGAGGCTTCTCACCTACCTCACCGCCGGTTCGCTGCCTTGTGGGCATGTGCATGTGCAGTAGAAAACAATTCCAAAAAATTCCCCACCAAAAAAAGGCCGAAAACAAGATGGCAACGGATGCACAGTGCCGGAAACTTGGCTTTTGCGCATGCGCAGAAGGAAAAAAAAATTGTAAACTTTTTTTTTTAAAGATAGCGGTGTCCACAGACCAGAACCGGCTCCATGATGTCACCAGCAGCTTACTACCTACTCTATAGAACCAGTCCAAACTGGTAGGAACCCACCTCTGGTACATACACAAATCTACTTCAGGGCCCTTTTCTGTACATGTGTGCATCACAGCCCTATAGGATCTTGAAGCTTTGCCTTGATTCAATAACCCCATCAGTGTGGTACCTTGAGCCAGCCATTCAGTCACTTCAACTCATTATTTATTCATTTAACTATTTTCTCTTGAATCACCAACTCAAAAATGTATCTAGGTGGTTTCACAAAATCCAAATAATTAAAAAATAACAACCCTGAGATAAAAACATACCAATCTTTCACCCACATAAGCCCAACCAACTACAAAGGATCTGCCTGAAATATCTCAACCAAAGACAAAGGGGTGGAGTTTGGAAAGCAGATTTGAAAAGATCACCTGAAGGCAGAAAGAGAAAACCAATATAGATCTTCAAGGGAAGACACAGCAATGGAAAATACTTCTTTCCTAAGTCCTACATAACATTTCTTTTAACCGATGGACCAAATCAGGCCAACTCTATTGGAATGCATAGAGTGGGCAGGTAGGCATGTGGTCCATCAAATAACTTTACTTTCATATCTGTAGATATTTTAATCAGAAAGTTCATTAAAATAGTGCAATTTTTACTTCTTTTTTACTTTGGGTTGAATGAAATCAGGGATTCATAAACAGGAATGTGAGATAAAATGCAAACTAATAAACTAACTCTAGGCATTATGTTTTGACTGTTAATATTAAGTACTTCCATTAGTGAAAAGGATTGATCCAGGGGGTCACTTGCTATGCTGTCTTTAGAAAGACCCTCTCTTGGGGGACACATGTTGAGCAATTAACATAGAATCTGCTAACAAGCAAGCATAAAGGGGTTTAATCTAGATTGGGTCCATCCTATAAATAAAAGGATAAATTAAATGTTTCTTGCTCTATTCTGTCCCAGGACTATTTCTTAGCTGGGCTCCATAAAATAGTAATTAAAAGAGGGATTGCTACCATACTTTTCCTTCCACAAGTTATAAATTAGTGAAAATAATTACCTGAAAAATGAAAAATTTCTGAATTTTTTCTATTTTGCATCGTCATGTGATCGTGACTTTTCTTCCCTTCACTAAACTTGGTGTGGGCATGGCCAGCACGTGATGCATCTGGCCCACGGCCCATGAGTTGAAAGCCCTGGTCTAAAGGCATCAAAACTACATTTTGAAAAAAAGTGATTAAAATAAATAAATAAATGTTGCTAAGGGAAAACAAATTAGAATTTTTTCCAAGGTCCAATCTGATGTTGATTAAGAGTTCTGGTTTTACAGACATACAGTACTGTAAGCACTGAATATGTGGGTACTACTAATACATGATAATAAATGAACTTACAATTCTTATTTGTGCATCTAATAACATAGCTTTAAAGTGATAGAAATAGAGATAGGCAGAGATAGAGACATTATTTTTGAATTGTGTATGCATGGCTTACATATGTATCTATATGTATGTATATGTATATATGTATGTATGTATCTATCTATCTATCTATCTATCTATCTATCTATCTATCTATCTATCTATCTATCTATCTATCT
>JANHFT010004080.1:371072-383245 GCA_032467955.1 Pseudoxenodon macrops
AATAAATTGAAAGCACAAATAGAAATAGATTTGGAGAAATGGAAAAATCTACAAATGTCACTAATGGGTAGAATAGCGATAATCAAAATGAATATACTTCCAAGAAATATTTATTCCAAACGATACCGATTAAGTTAGAGAAAAAGTTTTTTGAAAATCTAAATAAGACACTAGGAAAATTCATATGGCAAGGGAGAAGAGCAAGAATTAAAATGAAATTATTGCAAGAAACAGAGGTGGGTTTGGAGTTCCTAACTGGGAAATGTATTATCAAGCAGCAGCACTAACATGGTTGAAAGAATGGATTGTATTGAGGGATATAAGGGCATGATTTACAACTAGGTTGGCATGCCTTTTTGTAGTATGGGAAAAACAAAATAAATTCATACTTCCAGAAACATCTTCTAAGAAATAGTCTATTAACAGTATGGGAAAAGGTAAAAGAGAAACATTACATGGAAATACCAATGTGGCTTTCAACAATGGAATCACTTATATATCCAAACATTATAAACTTGCAAAATATTGTTATATACAAGGTTATTTTAACAGAAAAGGGAGAACTTAAACCAAAGCAAGGCTTAGAGAAACGAGGAATTAGAACAGACTGGTATACACATTTGCAAATACAATCAAGGTTTGAGAAAGATAAAAAAAATATGGTTTTAATTTGGGAATTATGGGATTAGATGAAATGTTGACTGGGAAAGATGAAAAAATGATTAAGAAACTATATAATTATTTGCTACAAGTTGAAATGGAAGAAGAAGCGGTAAAAGAAACAATGATAATATGGATGAAAAAAATTGGCTATACAATAGAATTGGATAAATGGCAACAACTGTGGGAAAGAAACTATAAGCTAACCATGTCAACAGCGTATAAAGAAAATATGTCTAAAATGTTTTATGGATGGCATATGGCACCAGAAAAGCTAGCAAAAATGTTTAAAGATAAATCAGCAAAATGTTGGAAATGTAATCAAATACCAGGTTCGTATTATCATATATGGTGGACATGCACAGAAGCAATAAATTTTTGGACTAAAATACAAACATGGCTAGGAAAAATGGTGGGATAAAGAGTAGAATTAAAGCCAGAAATACCAGAGACATAAAAAAGAAGATGTTTATTTAATAGTACACAAAACAATAGCAGTGAGGATTGTATTTGCACAGAACTGGAAAGCAGGAAATATACTGGGAGCTGAATAAATAATGAAGAAAATTTTAGACTGTGCAGAAATGAACAGATTGACATTAAGGATAAAAGATAAAGAGGATTCATTGTATTACAAGACTTGGGGGAAACTTTATAAATGGTTAGAAAATGGATATAAATGAAGTAAAGGAATAGAAATGAATGACTAGCCCAGATGGGACACTGTGAAAGAGGAAAGGGGGAAATGGGGGGATATAGAATTTGAGATATAATAGTAGACAACACATGAAACATAAAGAAATAAATTAATTTGTATAAAATAATATATAGAAAATATAAGGTTGTTGGGAAAGAATTCAAGGTTGCCGGAATACCATCCTGGAAAAGGGAAGAAGAAGGAGAGATGGGAGGGGAAATAGGAAGAAAGAAAGGAGGAGGAGGAAGGGAGAAGTGGAGAGAGAGTGAGGGGAAAGAGTAGGAGAGGAGATAGAGAAGAGGAGTTGGAGAAGGAGAAGGGAGGTAGGAAAGGAAGAAGGAGAGGGAGGGAAAAAAGAGAGGAAAGAATGTGCAAAGGGGAGATGGCAGAAAAGCAACCTTGAAACTATAAAAGAAAAGATAAAGTAGAATATATGTATAAAAGTATAATGGAAAATGAATGATATGGAAAATGTGATGATAAATATGTCAATGTTTATATGGAAATAAAATAAAAAAAACTTTTATTTTAAAAAAGTAAGTAGAACCCACCCCTGGGACATACTACATATCCAGTGGTTTATTAAAGATGTGAGTGAAGATGTGGGCCAGTTGATCAGCACAGACTTTCAAGCAAGAAGGAGGTACCTTGTCTATCTCTGGTGCTTTTCCATCTTTTTGTCTGCAAAATAGAGCTTACACATCTTTTTATGTGATCGCCAGAGGTGGGGGCCCCAGAGGGATGGAGTTGGGTGTAAGAAACTTGGCTGTTGTTGATGTATTTGAAATGGAGAGGGTAGCAGTAGTTGACAGTGGTCTCCTCTCAAAACCTACAGTAGAACACAGTTGGGTCATCTGCGAGATGCTGATTCTCTTTTGCAAGGGAGAGAGGTCTGCTGCAGCCAGTGATATTTTCAGCTTTTTCTACACTTTTGCCAGTTCATTTCTGGAGAGCTGATTTCTCAGAAGAGACTGAAGCAGACACTCCCTTATTCACCAAATTATTATTAGAAGAAAAAATTATAGCACAACCAGATTTTTTTACTATAGACTCTCAGTAAAGATAGTTTTAGCCTTCTATGGAATTAATTTTGTGGTTTGTTCTATCTAATAAATCTGACACACAGAGGTGGGTTCTGAATCTTCTTACTGCCGGTTCGCTCAGGGTCGCACCTCGAGCACGCGTGCAAAGCAGTCAAAAACTAAAAATCTAAAATCCAAGATGGTGGTGCCCACAGAGCCACCAACAGAACCGGCTCCGTGACATCACCACAGAATTACTACCTACTCTATAGAACCAGATAGAACCAGTAGGAACCCACCTCTGCTGAAACACAAACCCACCAACACACTTCAATATGCAAACAGTCCTGTTACATTTTACCAGAATTCTCGTGAGTGACTCTGGAATACTCTTTTTATCACCATCTATGTTCACTCCAAAGAGGACAAAGGCCACACCATCCACTTTCTTTCCAAACGTGTACCTGTAATGACATAATGAAAGTAAAGGCCCAATTATACATCTTTGCTTTTCCTACCAATCTTCTTTGACACAAGAGAGGTACATGGACCTATTTCTCATAGCTCCTTATTTTCTCAGCTCTACTCATTCTGGCATCTTTCTCCAAGCCTTTGTCACTTTTTTTTAAATATAATTTTTATTTATTTATATAACATACACATACACCTTACAAAATCTGTTGTCAGAGTACATATTTATATCTTAACATCTACATAATTTATAAAAATAATATCATATTTATTTAATTATTAATTTCGTTTCACCATCAAATTTAATACCTAATTTTCTCCTGTTCTCTTATATCCTATTCCACCTAGTTTTGCAACAACCTTCCAACTTTCTCTCCTACTTCCCTCATTCTCTCTCTCTCTCAACTGCTGTACTTCCCTTACCCCTTTCTCTTTCCTCTCCTTTTCCTACTTCCTTTCCACTTTTCTTCTTCTCTCCATTCCTTCCTCTACCTCCTTCTCTTCTTTCTACCTCCTTTCTCCTCTCACTCTTCCACTCTCCTCCCCTCACCAACCTTCCATTCTCCCTAACTGTTGTTGCATCCTCTCTTCTACCAATTTACATTTCAAACATAGAACAGATAAATAATAACAGTTTTATTGATGGTAATAATCTTCATTTTCAATAGTTTCTAGCCCTGTCTATTTAATTTTACATTGTTTTCTAATTGCATTCATTTTTACATTCCTCTTTTTCACCTGTTTCTTATGAACAAAGTGTTTTCCACATTCTCTTTTATATCTCATTTAATATGATCCCTATTTTCCCTTTCTTCTCCGTTTCGGCCATTTTCTTCCCTTTACCTATTTTTTAAAAAATTCAATTTCCTTTCATATATCACAATAATGTTTTTCTTCCCTAATAATCATCCAAACAAATCTATATACATTTCATATCTCTTGGATTCCCTTCCAATCATATTTATACAAAGTATTTTCCATGTTATATCATATATCTAATTATATCACATACATAGATACATCTCAATTAATAGTATAAATGATTACATCATTAAATTTCTATCTTATTTTTATTCCCCCCCTTTTGTTGCTTTACTCCCCTTTCTTAAACCTTTTACACTTAAAGTTTTTAATCATTTTCACATTTAATCCATCATTATTAATTTTCCATCTCACATAATTAATCTCTAACATTTCTTCTTTTGTATTTAGTTTCCACCTTTACTTTCCCATTGAATCGTTAATATGCATATCACACAAAAAAATTTTATGCAGAGAAAAATATCCTTATACCTTATACATATTTATCTCTAATACAGTGTACCCTACTATCATATTTTTTTCCTTTTTTATCCTCCCTCTTTTTTCCCACAAATCTACCTCTTTCTAACCATTCTATTTTGGTCTTTCACAGATCCCATTTTTCACTACCTTTCTCCTTCTCTTCCATCCTCTTAGCTTCTCTCTCCTTTTCCCTCCTTCCATTTGGATTCCTCTCCTCTCTTTGATACATACCACTTGCATGACTATCCCACTGCTCCCTCTCACTCTCCTCTTCCAAATAGCTCCTCCAATTTTCAATGATTCCCCCCTTATGAAATGTTTCTCCCTTGTCACTCCTTCGAAACCACTGACAAACCCAGTGAAATCATTTCTATGTATTTTATTTTCTACTCTTTTTCTTAAATTTCATCTCTCAAATCACTTTCATCTTCTGTACACTCCCACAATGGTTCAGGTACCCCTTCATCCTTCAACATTTCATGTATGTTTTTTGCCAGTTTCAAGAGTTCCTCGTACATCTCCACTTCCGTTTTATTCTGTTGCAATTGTTCCAAGTTTTCCGAGACTGTCTCTCTAAATTTAGGGTTTGGAGTCCACCCAGTTTCCTTATCCTGTGCCCTTTACTTTGGATTCACTCCATATCAAATCCAACAGTTTTTTCACCTTTTCCTCCAAGACTATGAGAATCCAGAACAAAACAAACACTCCTTCCAGTTCTCACAGTTTCCAAGTTATCTTCCACAGAAAGCAAGGTCAAACCTCCCAGCTGCACACAGTTTATTGTTATTATTTTGTTTCCTTCTCTCTGTACCAAATTATTGCAATGCCATCTTTCCACCAGCAGGGGCGCAGCCAACCTTCTCATAGACTCCTTGCTTTTAAAATATTTCCATTCTGACTTATTTTTAGATCTTCCGAAATTCCCCCAATTCAATTGCAAAAGCAACAATCTTTGGGATTTCTTGTTTAATCTTCATTTTTTCCCCCATAGTAAGTCCAAGTGCTGGTTAGCCGCCAATTTCCTCTCTAGGCACTTTCGTTTTTAAAAGTTTTTTTTCTTTTTCCTCTCTCTCTCTTTAAAATAGCCGATCACTCACCCGGCTCCACACTTTGCTCAATCCACCCTCCTGCACAGTCACTTAGATCGATGTATTGTTTCCTCCAGACAAGTATATCCTCCCTTCAGCTCAGTTCATAGTCGCTGCTCCCAGCTGGTGACAGTTCAAAGCCTGTCTTCCTAGCCGCTGGGTTTAGAGGCTTCAGCCAGCACCCCCAGGGAAGTTGCCATTTTCCTATTCATACCAGCCCGTGCCCCTGTACTCCACTGTCCCACCAGGACAGTTTTGTGTCAGCAAGGACCCCCAAAATGGCTGGGATTGACGGCTTTTCGGGAGCACCCGAAAAGCACATCCTTCACCAGGACACTAGCCACGCCTTTCCCAAGCCTTTGTCACTTCTGTTGCTCAAGGTGGACAGGAGAAAACAGAATTTGAGGGGGGGATGATAAGTTCAGTTCCTTCATCCTTCTGCCCATTTTATTTTCTGATTTCTAAATGTATATTTCACTTTCCTCTTCATTCCAACACTCAAGGTGGCTTGCAAAAATGAAAAGTATGGAGTAGAAAACATACCACAATTAAAGTCTTAATACAATTGAAATCAATCATTAAAATAAATAAGAGTTGCTGAAAGGAACATATTTGTAATTCCCTAAATAATGGGAAAATGGGATTAGAACATTTTTTATTATTATAATTTCCCTGAAAAATTAATTTGATTACTCTCCCTCTGATCATTTCTATGACTGGGCTACCACTACTTGACATTAAAAAGATGCAGTGTTAAAGCTATAAGTGATAAGCGAGTTTGTTATCATAAGCAGTCAGACTAATAAAGCTACCATAAATAAAGTCTAAAGACTATTTTGTAATATTATAAATATTGTATTTGTGAAATAAATTTCAAGTAAATATGTTCAGATCAAGACTAGTCTCCAAATCTTATTTTTCTGAATATTAAGACCGAAAGAAAAATCCCTTTCATGCAGATGTTACCCAGTGCCAAAATAAATTTATTTAATTACTCATAGTTGTAAATAATCATACCTTGCAATGATAGACAGGTGTAAATTTTTATTGCCGTCAATGTAAAGAAACTTCTCTGATGGTTGCAGATGGACTTCAAAACTTGGCAACACTACAGAAAAAGAAACAGGTGAAAGGGTAGAAGTCTAGCACTGACAGGAAGATGTATTTCATCAATTTTATTTAATATATTTTATTATTTATTTATTTATATCATGCCTTTATTATTTTTACAAATAACCCAAGGCAGTGAACATATCCGACATATCTTTCTCCTCCTATTTTCCCCACAACAACAACAACCCTGTGAAGTGGACTGAGCTGAGAGAGAATGATTGGCCAAAGTCACCCAGTTGCCTTTCATGGCTAAGACAGTAGTAGAACTCACAGTCTCCCGATTTCTAGCATGGTACCTTAGCCACTAGACCAAATTGGCTCCCATAACATTCCAGGAGAGATCATAGCAGCCATTTCCACTTTAATAAATGACAGGACAAGGTTTTTAGAGATAAAATCGAAGAGAATAAAACCCAGGATCAGAAAATAGATTTGTTGAACAGAAACTTACCATATTCTCTGACATCAAAATATGCAGTATAACTATCCTCTAGTGAATTTTCATATTTGGCCACAGCCTTCCATGTCCCAAAACTATAGAAAGAAAAAGAAGTGATTTTTCAGCGCTTTGGCTTTACAATTGATTTATGACAATAGAGAATAAAGAATAACAGAGTTGGAAGGGACTTTGAAAGCCTTCTAATCCAACTCTCTGTTCAAACAGAAGATCCTATACCATTCCACACAAATGGCTGTCCAATCTCTTCTTGAAAAGCTTCAGTGTTGGACACCCTCAATTTCTGAAGGCAAGACAATATGATATAAACAAGGGATCCAAGGCCTCTTCTTGATATTAATAGGATTATGGAGAATAAGTGTAAAAGTGGAAGAAAATGCCTGCTTCAGAAATCTTCAGGTTCAAATATGTAGAAACTGAAATATGACTCTTACTTCTGCAACTAATTTCTTCTTACTCATTGAACTTAAATTGTGGTGATGAAATTGTATCTATTATTTGTCCGCTCAATTTCACAGAATTGCCACACAAATAACATTATAGCCCCACGTGTGCTGCTCCAGCTCTCAAAAAAACCCAAGAGGAAATAGAAATGTGATGGACACATTTCTCTCTGGATGCAAAATATCAAACCTGGATTTTTCTTACTTTAATAATCGATCTGAAAAGCAAGCTGTATAATACAGTTTTATTCTAGAATCAGTCTTTAATAGCTGAATGGTTTTTTTCCCCATCAGAGTTTAACCTTGGTTTCAAAACAGGTTGCCTTATGACAAAATCCATGTTAAATTACCTGACAAGTTCTGGTAAATTGTAAGGCCGGATCAAGGGTGAAGATGGGTTGACTGGATTAGAACTGACAACAATGCCTTGTGGAGTCTGGGCACAAGGAAATAAAATACAGGTGTGTTGAAAAAATACATGTTGCATATTATTTCCTATGCATTCTATATGATGGAAATTCATCTGGAATACTAGATTTTCTATATGATGACATAATATAGAGAGCAAATCCAACCCAGCAGGTGGGGCACTAGGTTATAAGAAGAATCAACATCTACTCCTTGTTCAGGGGTCTATACTAATCACACAGGATTGCAGACACGATTCTCACCTGAAACTCGACAATCACAGTTTTGTCCATCCTGTGCATGTTGTGATCCATAGAAAAGACACGATAGCGCACTAAGAAAAAAGAGACTAACTGTAATTTTTGATAGTATTCAGAAGATATGTGCTTACATCATTCTGGTCTGTGATCATAATAAAAAAAAAATATTGATTGATCTGCTTGCATCATCATCAACAAAAGGTATTCTCATAAATTGCCTGATATTTTGTAGTGGTCAATTGTTCCACATGGTTCATGCAGCAAATAAAAACTCCTGGGACATTTTTATTACCAAGAGTATAATTTACTGAGCCAACGTGGATACAGAAGTAGCAAAGCCAATATTAACCTTTTTGTGTGCAAACAGCATAGTTAAACGTTCCTCTTTATTCCATCCAATCAGTCACGTCAGTTCAGTTTGTTTGGCTAATGGACTCTCCACCTAGTAGACTTTCTCAGCAGATGACCTTGGTTCTCAGGCTTCAAGTCAGTGCTCTTTGCATTCATTTCCCCCCATTATGCCTCCCCTGCATTCCAATCTATTCCCTACCCCCATTCTTCTTGTCTGGTTGTAAGCAGGGTTTGCAAAGTGAGCCAAATCTCAACCATGACAACAGCTGTCTGCCAGACTCATTGCAAATCCTAAAAAGCAGATGTGGGACAGTTTCTAGAAAAACAGCTGATTAGTTTGTAGGAAGCTAAGAAGAGCTCTAAGAAGAATGAAATATTTTGAGAAATATTTAGAAAGGCAGGATAAAATCTTTCCCCTAAAAGAGAAATAAAAATCTTAAGGGAGACAGAAACTTCGAACCCCAGCTACCTCCCCCCAGCATATATTTTGTGGCCATTGAGAAACATTGGGCCAGCCTACCTACAAATCAAAAGACCTTCAGATCCAGGGTGATGGGATTAAGATATGACCATTCAGGATTAACTCACTACCATCTAGCAGCAGAACTCACCACATTGCATAATCTCCTAAGGACATTGCATCACCCTCCAAACCTCAACCAAACTTAGCTCAGACAGCCTATAGAGCCAGCTATGAGCCCTACAACAGCCAATAGAAGTTCTCCTAGCTTGAAACTGGATATTTCTTCTAACAATTTGGTACCCCAGATGGGACTCCAAGCTAACCTGACCAACAGACCTGGCCTGGATAAGCCTCCCTTGCTGGCATAGAGCCATTGTATCTTTGGGTGGATTTTCCCCAGATCTTGTCCATTTGGAACTAGGGTAGTAAAGAGGTTTTGAGCTCAAAGGCTGCTTGGAAAGAGGGTGAGCACCTCTAAACTTTTAAAACCCAGAAAAGCATGGGAAATGTGTGTATGCCTGTGTGTGTGTGAGAGAGAGGACTTTTCTCTGAATCACAGCTGGATTGTGCTCCTGGACTGTGCCTTTCCTAACTGCAGAAAGATGTGCTCTACCAACAAACTCTGGAGAGCATGGGGGATTTGCCAGAACACAGGATGTTCTGTTAGTGTGTGAAAATGGAATGGGAAAGTGAATGAGAGAGTTGAACTTGTCAGCCAGCTGTGAAATCATTAAACAGAGCTCATTCCGAGGAGATCTCCTTACTTTGCCAAGGGGAAGGCAGACTCCTCCTGGACTTCAGTAGGTCCAAAAATTGGTAGACTGAGAGAAGAGGTACCCTGACTTTGCTAGGCAATGTAAAGTCCTCCCCGGACCAGAGTTATCCGAAAACTAGTAGGCTAAAAGCAGCAGTGGCTGCAGCAGGTAAAAGCCTGGCTTGGTCAAAGTGAACCCCACATCTGAAGGGGAACACAGAAAACTGTAGCTCGAGGGATGAACCTGGATCCCCACTGGGTGATTTGCTTGTGGCATGGGTTGAGAGGCTAGTGCCCATCCTTGCCGGTACGAAAAGGAATAAAGCAAAAGTAATATGCAAGGAATGGGCTTTGCTCAGTGACGTTAAATTGAGCAATGAAAAGAAAATGCCTTCACCCTAGTTTGCCTGGTCAGGGTGAGGAAAACTGTGTTCATTTTTCTCTCTCCTTCCCTCTATGTGTCTTTAAGAGCAGCCCAAGGTTATGAGGGAATGTTTTAAGTTCATTCTGGCATTTACTATATGTGTTTAAGTGGTTCATCTGTCTGTTTAACATCTGCAATGTTAACCTTAATGTTTTTTTTCTAACTCTGCCTGCAAACTATCTATCCACCCCAGTGGTAAAATGTAAACATTTTCCCTACCGATTCTGTGGGTGTGGCGTGTATGGCTTGGTGTGTGTGGCTTGGTGGTCATGTGATTGGGTGAGCTCAAAAATCGACTTTCATACTTCACACACAAATAACACAAAAGCCACACAACTGACTCACACACAATTCAAAAGCACACAAAATGGCCCCTGCAACAACAAGCATGAACCTTACAGAGCCACAAAGAAACCAACTTTTACACTTTGCACAAAAATAACACAAAAACTACAGAACTGATTCCTACACAACTGACACACTATGCAGAATTAGCTGGACTTTACACAAAATGGCCCCTGCAATAAGCATGAAGCTCACAGGGAGAATAGTTAGTTTTTTAAAAATCCTTTCAAAAAGTAAAAAAAAAAAGTTCAGACATTTCCCCCCTCTCAGCTGATTGTCAAAGGCAGCTGAGAGTCAGCACTTTTTTTTTACTTTTTAAAGTCTTTTTTTACTTCCAGTTGGGTGAATAGGTAGTAAAATGCTTTTTAAAAAGTAAAACAAAAAAAGGTTCATTAGCTGTGACAATCAGATATGCCACTGATTGTGGGAAAGTTTATTTTTTACTTTTTAAAAGCATTTTTACTATCGGTTTGAGCGAACCAGGCAGAAACGGCAGCATTTCACCCCTGATCCATCCCCACTCCACCTCCCCATCTGTTATCCTCCAACAATGCCTTTCCTGGGAGGATCACCCTCCCAGGGCCCTGTTTTCTCATGTCTTTCAGCCCTGCACAGATGACTCTGCAACCTGTGGAAGCAGAGCACACTGATCCAGATGCTGCCTCCAGAGGAAACCTTCCATCCATTTGAGCCAGGGAATTGGGTTTGAATCCAGCCATCCACTAAAAAGTCATCACAGCAAGCAGAATGGAGCAGACCTTTCCAAGCCTGACTGACCGGCCTTACCACCAAGCCAAGCCTAATGCCACCCAAAAGACCTGAAAAAAAGGACCCTGAGATGGACTCTTTTCAATCCCCAGAAAACAGCTGGAAAGACTATGGGGGAGTTTGGAAATTCATTGTAAGGTTTTTTTTCTTGTCTCAATTATGTTGTAATCAGTCAAATTGATTAATGGAGGGATGGCATTTGGGAGTGGTTGGCATAGCAAGTCCTGAACACCTTGGATTTCTGTCTGGTGAGAGGGAAATTTGTCCAAGATGTTTGTATTGCCTGTCTTGTAGAAGTAGCTGCACACACAGACACATAGCCCACTCAGAATCAAACTGAGACTATCCCCTTCATCTACCTACACACAAAGCTTCTCCTAGACTGGTTTTTGCTCTGTGGCACTAAGGCCCAAGCAGTCATATCTCCTTGCCAATTCCATGGGGGAGGGGGCATGCTCCCTCAGGCAATTCCTTCACTGAAGAGGTAGCAGAAAAGAGATCTCCAAACCCCAAGCCCTGATTGTGACTCACAAATGATGCTGCCCAGTGGCCAAGTAAGGCTGAGTATGTTTCACTGGTGGTCTTATTAGAAGAAGTTTCAGGGCTCATTGTGTGTAATTTGAAAAATATTAACTAGCTAACCTCAATTTGGCCTCATAAACCCTGGATGCAGTAAATCAGGGGTGTCAAACTCAAGGCCTGGGGGCCAAATCTGGCACATGGGGCCACCCTGGAAAAAGCAAAGGACTGGCCACACACGGATTTCCCAAGATCCATTTTCATTGGCAGAGGGTTGCAGGAGGCTATCGCAGCCAAAATCAGATCTTGGGAGCCCGTTTTTTCTGGCCGAGTGCTTGGGCCAGCACAGGTGCCCCAAACATGAGTGACATTGAGCTGGTCACACCCACCCTGGCACCTCAAGGTCAAACACAATCTTGATGCAGCCCTCAATGAAATCAAGTTTGACACCCCTGCTCCAGAACTTCATTTTCCCATTTCTAAATGTGGCTTAACTAACCAGGCAGTGCTAGGCAATTGATTAGATTAGATTAACAGAGATGGAAGGGACCTTGTAGGTCATCTAGTCCAACCCCCACTCAAGCAGGAGACCCTACACCATTTCTGACAAATGGCAGTCCAATCTCTTCTTGAAAGTCTCAAGTGA
>JANHFT010004081.1:0-15094 GCA_032467955.1 Pseudoxenodon macrops
AGCTCAGGGTCCGCTACGGACCCCCGGTTGGGCAGAGGTTCGACGGTCTCCGGGAGCTCTCCAGAGACCATCTGCTCACCTCGGCTGGCCACGCCTTCTCCTCTTTTCTTTCCTTCTTGAGGAAATCTGTCTGATTGTGACTCAGTTTCCTCCCCCTCCCTTTCTACATTTTTCACACATTAAAAATTCCAAAAGGCAATTCCATGTTCCTATTCTAATCTAAAATGCATGCTTATTGACTAAGCAAATCCCCTTGTTTTTCATCCCCCCTACCCCTGGGATGATCTATATTTTATTAAAGCGATTTATTATTAATAATAATTAAGAAAAAAAACTAGGCCTGTAAGGGAGAAAAAAGCATATTTACTTCTCCTATAACCTTTGAAATTAAAATTCCCAATATAGTAATTTGCTATAAATCTGTTATTATAAATGTTGCTACTTCTCTGGCTCTGTCTGGTTGCTGCTAATAAAATGAACTCTGTTGACCACACTGAGCTGTTTGCAGAGAGGGCAACTCTGTCCACAAAAGTTTCCACTAAACTGAGGAAGCTAAATAATGTTAAAAGTAGAATGTTAAGCATTCTATGCACATACAATTGGTGTATTATTATGTTTTTTTCCCTTTGTTTACCAAAACACTAAGAATGCCAAGCTTAGCTTGGAGGTCAGAGTGATTTTCCAGCATCACTCCAAGATTTTGTTCAGCCCATCAAAAATGGAAGTTTTGCAGCCTATATTTATAAGAAATGCAGGGAAGAAACGGTCACTGTTTTAGTTTCTCCCAATCTATATACATTGAGTTTGAAATATCACAGAACGATTGAAATGTATATATTTAAGCTGTAATAATATGGGGACATAGCAGAAGTTAAGCTTTTCTGTATACAATGGAAATTTTAGTTTTACACAAAACTACTGCTTCTCAATGTTTAATTTCTTTACCTAAAATCATTTTTGTTATGACATTCTAGAATAATATTATTTGTAAAATCTCCCTCTCTGTAAAGACAGGTCTGTTTAAAAAAAAAATCTGAAATCCAAGCCACTTATTCAGGGGTGGATTCTGGATATTTTTACTGCCGGTTCGTTCAGGATCGTGCTGCGGGTGTGCGCATGAAGCACACACACAGCAGTCAAAAATTAGCTTCTACACATGCACAGAAGCAAAAATTAGCTTCTGCGCATACGCAGAAGCAAAATCCAAGATGGCGCTGCCCACAGAGTCACCGACAGGACCGGCTCCGTGACATCATCGCCAAGTTACTACTAGTTCTACAGAACCGGATAGAACCGGTAGGAACCCACCTCTGCCCTTATCACTTCCTAACATGAAAACTCCAACATAAGAATTCTGAAAAAGAGAGTCGGTAGCAGAAAAATAGGCAGAAGAAAGATTAGGTCTTTCCAGATTCCAAGCACTTCAAGATATCTCAATGTCTCCAAGAAGGAAACCATTTGGATCTGACCTTATGATTTTTTTTTCTTAAAAAGCATCTGGAGAAAGATGAGTATAAAAATAACACAAATACCTATCCTAATTTCTGCCTATTGGAACTAATCCAATATGGCTTTAAAATATTAGATTCTCTCATGTAATAATTTTATTTAACAAAAACATCTTGTTTGAAACTTCCTATTAGGTCAGGACTTCAACTATTATGTTTTCTTCAGTATTAGATTGTGAATCTAATTGCAGATTAATCCCAATAATAAATGGCCAAAAATGAAGTCTAAACATCTGGCTGACGGTGCAACAAACAATAATACAGGTAATCCTTGATTTACCATGGTTCATTTAGTTATCAAAGTTATAACGGCACTGAAAAAGTGACTTATGACCATGTTCACACTTACAACCATTACAGTATCCCCATGGTGACATGATCAAAATTCAGACACTTATGATAGTTGCAATTTATTATTTATTATTTAATGTATGATGAGAACGTGACAGAAGTGAAGTAAACATAGATACACAATCCATTTAATTATAAGTAAAACTTCTATGGGCGTATGGCAGTGGCTTCATAACTGGATAGTTTGCATATCAGAATCACAATTGCATCAAGGGAACTCTTTCATCCCACTAATAAAGGGCAGAGACATGTCTTCCAGTATCCCACCTAATTCTATTCAATTTTGACCAGACAAAGTAAGGCAGATAAAAACCAGCTGGTTTGATAGAGGGATAACTAGAAGGTACTTTGGACCACAAGAAGGTACCTTGGACTATTCCTCTCTCCAGGCATTCTCAGGGTTAAGCTGGGTAGATGTTAAGTGGATATCTGTTTTCAAAGCTGGCCTATGGAATTTTAATCTTGTGATGGGCTGTGCATTGTGTGTGGTGCAGTGCCAGTGACCTAGAGTGGAGCTCTCACCTTACAATCAGGAAGCTGTGAGTTCAATCCTAGGTAGAGGCAGTTATTTCTCTCTCTGAGCATGATAAAAATATATCTGCTGAATAAAACTCCACATTGGCAACAGGAAGGGCATTTGGCCAGTAAACAGTCAGCTCCATTCAGTTGCCCAGACTGTACCCCATAAGGGATTATACGGGTCATTAAAAGATGCATTGGTGCATTGGATGGAGCATTGTTCTGGTGAATAGGGAGACCCTTTGTTGTTCAATATCCTTGACCATAGCAGAATGTTGTTCTCTTCTAATGTGGAGTAATATGATATTGCTAACCAGTGCATTAGAGTGGAATGAAATGTGCCAGAGATGATACACATTGTCCGGTGGAATTGGACATTGACCATTTGGGTGTGGATGCTGTTAAGCCACATGCTGGCACAATATTTAGTTGTGGAATATATCAAATCCAAGGCTGTTGTTTGTAGAGTATTAGCATCAGCACTCCAGGATGTTCTAGCCAATCTGTTCAATAAATTGTTGAGGTTTTTGTTGCAGCATCCTGGGGTCATGTGATCCTCTTTTGCGACCTTCTAACAAGCAAAGTCAGTTGGGAACCCAGATTCATTTAACAACCATGTTATTAACTTAACAACTGCAGTGATCCACTTAACAACAGTGGCAGGAAAGGTCATAAAATGGGGCAAAATTCACTTAACAACAAATTCACTTTTTAGTTCAGTTGTGATTGCAATTCAAGGACTACCTCAGTGGTGGGTTGCTCCCAGCTCGATATGGTTCTTCCAAATCGTTAGCGCTGACTCCAAGATGAGAGCAAACCAGTTCTCTGTAAATTGGCCCGCCCCTGGATTATACGGACCTTTATTTCTGCCTCTGAATCCCATGTTGAATTGCACTCCACAGCTGTTTTCCTTGCTCCTTGCCCTGTTTTCAAGGTGGAAGTTGAATTTCTTCACAAACTGCACAAGCATGAAACAAGCACGCGAGCTAAGCAATAGCGCCTGCGTGAATCGCATGCTCAGCAAACTGGTAGTAAAGCTGGTAGGAACCCCCCAGTGGATTACCTGTAAATGTTTTTTTAAAGCACATTTTCTTAGAAATAAGTTCTGCATATTTTACTTTGTTTCTCTTCAGCTGTGCATAGGGTTGCCAATTTAAGAATAGATTTAGTAAGGCTGTCCAAAGTTTTTAAAAGGTTTTTGTTTCAGTGATGATTGGAACAAAGCTCCCTTCAACACTGCTTCATGGAAGAGTAACCTCTGCTCCTAGTAACCACGTAGAGGCCAACTGGCTCCTTTTTGCTTCACTTCTGAGACCTCCTCCAAGAGTTCCAATCGCTGGCAAAGGAAATGTTGGCTTAGCCTTTGAGCAAAAGTCAAGCACTTCATCAAGGAAAATGATGCTGGTCTCCTGCTCTGTGGTGTGAGAGGAAGGCAAGAGACTATTCTCAGACCTAATATTTTATAAAAACAATGCTGAAGTTAATTTGTTGCCAAAGCTAAACTGGGGATTGTGCTTCCTCTTACCATTAATAATTAATAAGAGGTTGCTGTCTTGAAAAATTCAAATAAGGAAGTGTCTGTATGTACTGTGATTACGTCCTGGCATTAGAGATTTTATAAAGTTTTCTCTTTGTTTTATTAGAAATTGTACAAAATCATCCCTTTCTTCTGATAATTATATACAGTACTGATATTTAGTACTGTGGTTAAAGACCATGAGATACATGGTTGAATTCACAAATGTCAGTTGTTTGATCACAATCAAATCAAAATAACAGCATGTTTATTTTGAGTGTCACGACACAAACGTCATCCATTCCTACCTATGTGGGAAAGGAGCAGACTTTTGTCACAATGTTTGTCACTTGCCCATCTTATCAACCTGTCAACACCTATGTCTATATTCCTATGTATCTTGTGTGAGGAAACATTTAGTTTCAATGAAATTTAAGGAAACTCTCTTCAGACCAGATACAGCTGTATTATGTTTTAAAATGATTGAATATGAATGAAATTCTTTTCCTGAAGTATAGAGTTATACCCAATTAGAATAAACAATACTGATCTAGATTAACCTTTTTTAACCCATTGACCATTCATTCATCCGTGAGAATAATAGAAATTGTAGGTCAGCTTTCCCAACCCTGATACTCTTCACTGCTATCTATAGATGATCAATGTATAGTTATAAACCACACATCTGTCAGTAATAGGTTGGAAACATTGGGCTCAGTAAATAAGTTGTTTATTTATTTTATTCAATGTGTATAGGAAGGACTCACTGGAGAAGAGCCTAATGCAGGGAAAGATTGAGGGCAAAAGAAGAAGTGGACGGCAGAGAATGTGTTGGCTGGATGGAGTCACTGAAGCAGTAGACATGAGCTTAAGTGGACTCCAGAGGATGGTAGAGGACAGAAGGCCTGGAGGAATGTTATCTGTGTGGTCACAATAGGTCGGACACGACTTCACAACTAACAACAACAAAAACAGCCATTCTTTTCAAATATGTGACTCTGGGTAGCTCACAGTAATTAAACATAATATCAAAAACAATAAACAAACATGTAAATCATACTAAAATCATTATTAAAGGCCATATTCAAACATAAAAACATGGGGAAGAAAATAATCCATACATCATATTCAGTACATTGAATAGACTTTTCACCACAAGTGGAACCATAGGTGCAGTGGAACAGTCATGTTGTCACAATCTTCTGAAAGGCTGTTTGGGTCAATCTAATTTCAGGGATGGTATAATGTCCCAATGATGAGTGCCATAACAGGAAAAGATCTGTTCTTGGGTCCCATCAGATGAGAATCATTCATAGATGAGACCTAAGATGCTTCTTCTGCTAGACTTGATGGGCAGGTTCCAAAGTGAGTCTTATTTTAAAAGGGAAATCTTTAAATTTCATGCCTTAAACTGTGCAAAACACCAGACATCCATAGCATACCTTAAACTTCACTTTTCCAAGAAAGTTTAAAAAAATAAAACCCTTTAGCCTTGTCTACTCTGCACAACTCTGGGGAAATAAAAATGGGGTATGGGTGAGCTGAATGTATTAAGCATAGTGGTTATTGAACCATAATTTAGGAGTTACTGTAATGTGTGTGTGTGTGTGTGTGTGTGTGTGTGTGTGTGTGTTTTCGTAGCATGTAGCATGAAATTATCCCTAATTTTGGCAATTATGTTAATGTTAAAACACATTTTAATTTGTCTCATAATTGCTTTAAAGAGTTAATTTAATTTGTTTTGTCTCACGTTTGGTTTACATTCCTTTTTAAGAAATATTCCTATGTCCTTTCTGCAAACAAACTAATGCCTAGGAATCACACCAATACAAACTCAACATTTCAAATTCACAAACAATATAATTTGTATTAGGATTAAGATTTAATCCCGGGCAAGAATTTATGAATACAATTGACTAAAAAGAAATGTTTAAACCAGGGCAGTCAGGCATGTTTATTACACCTCCTGTGAATAATATCGTTAGTCTCACCAGGAGTTCTATGCTATTAAATCGTCTCAAAATTCTTTCACTTTTGGTGTAGGGATTATTGAAATTACACTATATAATATTAACTTCATTAAATACTTAAATCAATAGTACTCACACAATTTCAGCATGATTATCATAATTCTGATAAAGATGTTAAACAGTTTCACTCCTAATATAACAAATTGTGATTATATTACAATACCAAAATATTACAAAAATGAAATATTCTTGATTCGTGCTATACAATGAGTAAAGTATTTTAAGGTAGATGTAGGTATCAGTACAGATATGTAGACATCTGAAAATCTCCTATGCTATAAATGAATATATCCAATATGTACCAGAGACATTTTTGTTATTTTAGTCCTTCTAAATTTAATATTTAATATTTCCTGTATTGTTGAAATACAATGAGTACTAAAGTTCAAGAGGAATTTTCAAGAAATGCCGGGGTTTGCAATAGTTTAAAAAAAAAATTAAGATTAAAAAAAACCTAAAAGAAAAAAACTAGGAAGTAGCTAGCTGAGATCAGTAAGGACTGTGAAAAGCTAGTAGCTATTGAGGAGTTAACAGTTAGTAACTGTCAATGAAAGTCAATGAAATGGAGACTGATAGACTCCCCAAGTTATGTCTACTAGAGCAAATAAAATTACAATCGCAAAACTCCTGGATCACTAAACTAATAAATTTTGCAAGAAGCTGTGGCCTTCCTGTCTCTTTTGTAACAGGAGAACAATTCAAAAAAAGAGCTGCCCAAAGAATTAAGGATATAGAAACACAATATGATGTAGCTATCCTTAGAAAGGTGGGTAACTTGAAATGGCTGAGTAAACACAAACATACTTTTCAAGTGGACAGCTATTTGAAGTTACAACTGCCAAAACATCTTAGGGAGATATTTATGCGAGCGAGATTCGAACAGCTTGACACAATGGTCAGATATGGGAGATTCCATTCTATACCCTACAATGAGCATCTTTTGCATTTATGGAGCGGCAGAGGTAGAAGACCTGGCCCACATCCTATTTGATTGTTGCTTGTATAAGGGGGTGAGAGACAGGTACCTTGGTCCATATACCAAACGAATGACCCATTGGGATCCCCACATCAAAACAACTTACTTTATATGCAGCCAGAACCCGAAAATAACATTTAACACAGCAGAGTACTTAAACAAAATGGTTCGGTTGAGATCTACATACGTGAGAATTATTGGGGTAGACTGTAAGCGTAACATCAAAATATTATATTCTATTTTATATATTTATGTATTACATTATATTATATCTTATCCTATTATTGTATTTACCCTACTTTTATTTTGTTTATATAAGATTTTATTGGTGATATGTGTTTGAACCTTGTGCTTTGATATGGCCTATAGGCTAATCAATAATAGGGGAAATAGAATGCACTGGATTAGGTCTTTATCAGGAATAACTGCAACTGTTTTGCAGTTTCTACTTGCTCTGAAACCACAGCATTTGTTCTTCTGGAAAGAATGATGAGTTATTTCATACTTTACAAGCATACTTTTCATATCTGAAGGAATTTTTGCACCCAATCATATTCACCGCTAAGTACATAGCGACAAAGATACGTAATGTTTTTTGACAGCTTCTAATGCAAGGGTAATTTTTTATTATTGCACTACAAAATGGTTTTGGTAGTAGGGCTTTGCATGACTGACTGAAAATATAGTATCTCTCTGCTTTTATTAAATCAGACATTTTTTTCAAGCTTTTACAAATGGTGATGGATGTATTTTTGTATAACAAAACAAGTTTTCACAGTGCAAACTATTTTAAGTGATTTTGATTCATGAGTTCATGAGCTGATACATAATTCTTCCTTGGGGCAGTTCATTGACTTCAGAGCATAGCCTTTCATATTGCCTACCAGAGAGACCAAAGCAGATTTTGCTGTAATGAGCAAAAGTTCACGAAAGTTTCCAAAATTAACATAAATCATAGATGTTACAGTCTAGAACAGTGTTTCTCAATCACAGCAAGTTGAAAATGTGTGGAATTCTGGGGACTCCCAGAACTTCCCAGTCAGCATGCTGAGATTGAGAAACACTGCTATAGAGATCCTGCTATAGAGATGAAGTGCAAATGACATGTGTATGTTACTTCAAAAGTTGTTTTCTGGAATTCACATGTACTGTATTCTCAACAGATTTGTTTTAATTTTATTTTTCCATTTTTATAATTTACATAACAACAAACATTTTTCTTTTTTTTAACAGTACTGTGTCATATGTCTCTTACAGTTATTTACATTTATTATTCTCAACAGATTTAATAAATTATCAACTAGGCTGGAGGAATGGGTCAAGCAAAAGCTGAGCTTGGAATTGTTACTCTGCTATAAACAACGTAAGTATGACATGCCCCAGAACCCATAATGCTTTGTCTGGTCCCAAGGGAAAGCAAACAGCCTGATTCTTGTAACCTAGGCAATAAAGAATAAAAGTTTCAGCCTCCGGCTTTTCATGAGTGGTTCATGTTTCTTGCATTACCAGTATTTCATTCTTATAACTTCCATTTAATTCTTCTTTAGTTAGAGCTTTGTAATAGACAAATTAAATTCCAATGTGACATTAAAATGATCTTCCCACTCTATTGTTCTGCCAGTTTGCATTCAATCTGAAGAAAACAAATTGCTTTAGAAATTGTTTTTAAAGGGAAAGAACATTTAGGTAAATTTGTCATGGATAGGTGTGGCATTCAAGCCCTTATTTAGGGCCAAGGAATGTACATGTATATTTTGTTTATTGTAAATAAACAATAGTCTCACTTCCCATGTGTCATGAAATCTTCAGGACAGAAGGAGGGAACGTGTATCTTGCTTTTTTCAGAATGGGAGATGTGGTCAGTAAGGAAGGCTTCAGTATGTTAGAAAATGTAAGAGAAAATAGCAATATGAACAGTGCAATATTCACCACTTCCAACATTCAAAACACCTCTGAGAAACTTGAAAGAAATTCTTAATTTCTGGAAGGAAAAAAATAGAAAAACAGAACCTTATTTCACCAGGGAAAATATCTGAGACACTGCAAGAAAGATTTTGGCAAAACATTTATTTGAATAACCACGAAATGCAGGGCTTTAGCAAAGCTATGAGATTTCTGACTAGGCTCAAATTGAATGCATTAATTTTAGGGGGGAAAACACATTCGTGGATTTTCTAATATCTTAAAAACCCAGAAGAAAGTGTATTTTTGTTTTTTTTGGCATAGGACAAAAAGTGGTTGGAAAGCAGCATAGTTTCCATTCCAGTTTTCCCACTTGTGTCAGAAGCACCAAGGCGCTTCTGGGTTGAAAGAATTAGCTGGTGACATCACCGTTGCCCTGGTGACACCCGGTTGGGGGCGTCTTTCAAGTCCCCAACAGGAGTTGGAGTGAAGGAAGAGAGCTCAACCCCACCCTGCCCCAGGGCAGCTCTTGAACTCCATTCCAGTTAAATCCATATAAGAAGAAATTAGATTTCTCATCAGCCAGAATAGAAAAATTGAAGATCGTGGAATAAAATTTTCATCTTTTTTTTTGTTCAAATCAAGGCATCAATTTTGTACATTATTTGTACAATGTACATTATTTGTACAATGTACATTATTTATTGTGGCATTATATTTGTGGTACTCCTTTTTTTTTTTTAAAGAGAGAGGCATCATTGTTAATTATCAGGCTTCCCCCCAAGGCAACGACTAGAACAGGAATTTCTCTCTCCTAAAACTTCAAATACAGTCTTGGCTAAAGAGATCATTTGATCTTCTAGCTGCCAGCAGAGTTTCCTAGCTGCTTGCATAATCCCGAGTTTGTTCCAATTGCTGCCTCTTTCCAACCGGCAGCACAATGATTTATTAAATATTCCCTAAGCATATCACAAGTCTCTGTGTAGCAAGCCTGTTGAGTTGCTATGGCCTTAAGCGAGAAAGTTGAAAGGAAAACATTGCTGGAACTCTCACCATGCAGTTTGGCAGCATGTTCCCAATTCTATAAAGTTCCTCAAGAGTCATGTACACCCAATTTTCATTTGAACAATGGTATGTTTGTTCTTTCAATACAGTTCAGCACAGTATAGTACAGCACAGTTTCTGTTTTCCTTCTAATGCTTGAAGCTTCCACTTAGTTGTTTTGGGAATGAACTTAGGATGAATGGATTTTCTTACTTATTGAATAAACAACTTTACAAGTTTCACAGATCTGTCATATCTCAGCAGATTCCTGAATTCTAAACGCTGTATGGCAGGGCTGGCAGCTTTTGTATAATCCTGTGCATCGGTGTGAACACTGCTGTAGAAGTGTTGCATTGCAGGCCTCTAGTGTTTGGTCATAAATGACAATCAGCAGGAAAAAAAACTGGTTTTCAAGAACTGAAGCAAAGAACATAAAAGGGAAAGAATTTCATACTACAGCTGGAATTTTGAAGACAAATCAGATCATTTGCAGCTACTTCTAGATATAGTATTGCGTGCAGTACATCCTTAGGCTTCCATAGTCCCTTATCAAAACTCCCTTTCACTATTAGGAACATTGGCTTCTACATCATAAACCTTACTGTTTGCTCATATGTATTCCATTCTCAAATTTCGACAAGAATCATTGTTGCTTTTTGCAAAAATGCATTGTTGCTCTGAAACAAGATACATTCTGGAAAATTAAGAATTTGGGTAGAATGGATGAAGAATAGTTAACAGAGGTGGGTTCCTACCGGTTCTATCTGGTAACTCCGCGATGGCATCACAGAGCTGGTTCTGACGGTGTCTCCATGGGCGCTGCCATCTTGGATTTTGCTTCTGTGCATGCGCATGACTTTCCTGAGATCTTCCCTCACTCTCATTATAATCTCTTTCCTTCCTTCCTTCCTTCCTTTCTTCCTTCCCTCCCTCCCTCCTTCCTTTTCTTTCCCTCTTCATTCTCTTCCTTCCTTCCTCTCTTTCCTTATTTTTCCTTCTTTGCTCTCTTCCCATCTCTCCTTTTTTTGTCTTTCCTCTTTCTTGCATGCTCAAATGCAAAAGGGAAAACATTTTTCCTTTTGTTTTGTTTTTAGTTTGTTTTGCTAGCTCTCAGCCAGAGAAAACAGAGCCTGGGACGGCTGCACATGGGACCCCCTCATGCCCCATTTTTAACCATGACAGCCTGCTGCAGCCCTCTGTCAGTGAAAATAGGGCATGGAGGGGTGGAAGCTCCATTTTTTCTGGCAGAGGCACCATGGGCTGGTCCTTTGCTATTTCTAGGCCGGCCCCGCGGGCCAGTTCTAAGCACTCCATGGGCTGGATCTGGCCCACGGGCCTTGAGTTTGACACCCCTGATTTATATCCTCCAAAATCCTCAAGTGCTAATTTTATTTTAAAAAATAAATGGGAAAAATGCAGGAAAACTAGATTATTTCAGGAAAATTAGACTAGAGTATTTCTGACCAAATACTTTTCAATCGTAGAAGAGAAGATACCTTATCCAACACAAAGATTACAAATTACTACAAATACTTTCCCTACCTGATAGTCTGTCTAACTAACATTATACAGTTCCTATAAATACTAGGTAGTCAATTTGAGCTACACAATTATTTTTCCACATTATTGCAGAACATGAACCTGGGACATTGTGGAAATTAAGATTGAGATTTTACTCTGTCATCCAACAATTTTCTGAGTACTGTTGCTCAGTCAATGCCAGGCTAATCAATAGAACCATAAATAGAAGTGGGGCAGAGTTGAAGGAAATTTGACTTAGAGTTCCATCACAACTTGAGCCATGGTTTCTCCTTTCTAGTAGCAATGATATATGACAACCAAATTGCACACCTCTTCTTTTCAGGATACAATGATTTAGATACAGTCAGAAGAACAGTAGAACAAAAATAATCTGTGTTCCAGGGAATCATACAGCTTGTTAGGTCTGAGCAGAGTTCTGAAGAAAAGGTTGGGTATGAGCCAAAAAGAGAATTCAGCAGCCTTAGGATTATTTCCATGAAAGTGATGGAATAAATCTTCCTGTTGCTAGAAGCCGTAAAAAAGGATGGATAAGCCTTATGAATTACATTAAGTAACAGCATTCCAAAAATAGAATGCCACACCGTTCAACAAAGTGCAAATATTTGTCAGAGTTATTGCATTCTGTCTATAAAAATTGTCTTGGCAAACAGTTATATAATTAGCTTATTTGCATCACACACAAATTCTAAAAATATAAGGTACTAAAGAATTCAACAAAATTCAACAAATTTAACAAAACAGTAACAATTGCTAGACAATCATCTTGTATAGAAAATAATCATTCATTATTATGAAAACCTAACTATACAGCCATAAGAAAAGGTTCATTGCAGGACTAGCTTGAGACATTTTGATACCACAAGAAGTTTTAAAGATCTCTCCCTGCTGGCCTCCATTTCTACAATTGTCTTCATAGACACTTTCTGTAGTGTGCAGACTCTTTTCACTCTCCAGCTACACGATGCCTTATTTCACTTTATTCAGGGAAAGAGTCATCTACTATCTGGTCAACATTTCTTTACCATTCCTTATCATGTGCTCATTATTTCTTTTAAATCCTCTGCTCAAGCTGCATCAAATCTCATGCTGAGATAGTCATTTGTATCCTTGAGCAACACTAAGATCAGAGACTAGCACTTTATGTTTCAAAGGAATATAGGTATAGAATTTTTTGGTTCATTACCTAGATATCCAAGGCCAACAAATATTCATTTCCCATGAGGTTAGAGCAGTAATCACAAGATAAGCAACATCTCCTTCAACTCTGAACTGCTATCCTCCTCTAAGAGGTTTATGAAATTATTTATTCTATAACAGCAACTATATGAACTATACCCCACAGCATGCTACCATTCATGCATAAGAAAGTGCTCTATTTGAATGTTCCAAATAAGTGCAGAATTTACTTAGCTGTGACTAGCAGTGAGCAGCCTTTGCTGTCTGTAAACTGTATCAGGAGGCCAGCAAAGAGCTGATTGTCCATAAATAAAGTGAATAGTTTTCAAGAAGGAAACATTTGTGTGTAGAGATATACACATATAAAAGTTCCATGTAATCCTGCACTATTGATCAAGTTGATGTCAGGCTGTATTAAAGGACAACCTGAGCTGTATTTGTGAACTACGGATTTACTGAAGTTACAATATCATTTACAGAATAGATGATACAGGCATTTCTCTTTGGGTGATATTTTTATTGCCTAAGAACTCTGAATGAGGAGCAGGTAGCAGTTGTGGCCAGGACAGCCTTTGCACAATTGTATCTCCCACTTCAGTTACGCCTATTAATAGACTGAGGGCACATCTCAGAGTCACTCATGCCTTAGTCACCTCCTATGTGGGCGTGGTGGCTCAGTGGCTAAGACACTGAGCTTGTCAATGAGAAAGGTCGGCAATTCAGCAGTTTGAATCCCTAGTGCCGCGTAACAGAGTAAGCTTCCATTACTTGTTCCATCTTCTGCCAACCTAGCAGTTCGAAAGCAAGTAAAAATGCAAGTAGAAAAATAGGGACCACTTTAGTGGGAAGATAACAGCGTCCCATGCACCTTCGGCATTTAGTCATGTTGACCACATGACCACGGAGACGTCTTTGGGCAGTGATGGCTCTTCGGCTTTGAAACAGAAATGAGCACCATCCCATAGAGTCAGGAACAACTAGTACATATGTGCAAGGGGAACCTTTACCTTTACCTTTATGTGGACTATTGTAACTCTTTCAAGTTTTCTCTTAAAGACTTCAAGCTTCAGCTGGTCCAGATGCGGTGACCTGGGCAATATTAGTATAATACAATCATGCAACACTGTTGCTTCTACCTTGAGCTACCTTGATTCCAGGTAGGCTTACAAATGCAATTCAAGGTGCTGGTTGTCATCTCTAAACCCTATGTGGCATAAGAAAAGGTTAGTTGTGGAACTACCTTTTCCACAAAATCTGAATAATAATTTTTATTTTTGGAAATCATCTCTTGTACAAAAAGATCTGAACCTCTCAAACCATTGAAAGTTGCCTGTGAATTTTAAATAATATTCCATGATATCAATATGCTATGCCCATTTTCCTGTTTTAAAATATTAATTTTTAAATATTAATTTTTAAGGAACATAATATAAAGTTCATGTTCCTATCTGGTAAAATATGGTATACTTCATTTAGCATCCCTAAGAATACACCCAATTCTGTCAAACATACATTTCTGATTAAAGTCAACAGGAATTCCTGAATCTAGATTTTGATTTGGGCTTCAAGTTGAATATAGAGATCATCTAATCAATCTAGGGAAAAATTATTGCTGTATGATTTGACAGATCAGTGTCCAAAGCAAATGTAAAACATAATACTACATTTATTTTGCTTAAGAATAATCCCTTCAAAACTTGAAGTTTGTCACAATGACAGAGTAACCTAATGTGATCTATGAATGCTTTCTGAAGTATGTTCAAAATTATCTTTCAAATTTTTTCTCTAATGAAAGAAGCGATAGGAAAATCAATGGGAGGAAATGCCATATGGAGATAATTTGAAAAGAATGCAGCTTCTGTTCATGAAATACATGCTGCTTTGTGATCATGTACAAGTACATTTGGCTCCTTGCTGTGCATTAGCAGCTACTGAGCCATGAATTGTACCACCTGTTCAATTTTGTAAAATTTTATTCCCCACCCCACCAATAAAGAGCTCTACCTTTGTTTAAAGATGCAAAAAGATTTGAACATGATAACTGCAAGCAGTATTCCCACCAGAAAATAAAAATGATAAAAATGTAAGTTTACCTTAAAAAAAATATTTTAAGTGCATTCTGTCTCTTATTAAAGGATAAAAAGTTGGCAATAGAAATGAAGTCACTAAAAAGAAAGTTTAGAGAATGTGAGGATGAAGCAGGTTCTATTCATTGGCTTTGGGGCCTGGGAGATTAAATCAGGAGCCAGTACAGCACATGGCTAGCAAAGGGCCACATTCCACAACCTAATGTATCAGATGTAACACAGCCTTCCCAATGTATTTTATTCTCTCTGAGAATATAGACCTAAACACTAAAAAGTTGTCTATACTTGTGGTTCCAATCTGATTAAATTAAATTGAATGATTGGTGCAGTCCATTTTGGACTTGAAATAGCTATTCCAAATTCAATTTTTTTTTTGTTAATAACTTTTATTCACACAAACAATTAAAAAACATTAAACATAGTGTGACCATCCTAATTTGATC
>JANHFT010004081.1:20271-35901 GCA_032467955.1 Pseudoxenodon macrops
TTATATATTTCCAGAACTCCAACAATTTCTAAAATTTGCTCAGTTGATTAAAAGAGCTTACAAGCAGATTTCCAACACGTAATAAAATGCTCTTAAAAGCTTATAAATGTATGCGTCTAAAGCTCGGAAGACAATTCTCTGCAGATTTATATCACTACATTTCTAAGCCTTGCTGTAATTAATGAACATTGAGTTTGAGCCAAATATGCTCAATCCTGCAGTAAAGTAGTTTGAATTGTTGAAATGAAGGGTGTTACTTTAAGAATTGAGGACCCTTTACAAAGTAAGAAAGATTACTTTAATGAACTCTCCTATAGGAATACAAAGTAAGCATTCTGGTGTCCAATTTAGCATTATTCTCCTAATCTATATATTGCATGGTTGAGAAAATATATTCCTCCTCTTAGAGCTCTTTACTTAATTCCTTCTGAAAAGCAGTCTTTTTTGTCCTTTGGTTCTAGTTTAATTATCTTCAGTTTTAGATTGGAGTTTGGGAGGTGAGTTCCTTTCACTTCACTATCATGAAAACATTTCCTCCCTTAGAAGGTTAAAGTTAAGCAATACCAACACGAAGAGTGTTAGGGTAGCTGTATATTGAAACTTTGATTTAATAGAACAGTCTGGGCAGAATAAGTATCCATTAAATGTAATTACCCATTTAAACGTGTCAGTGTACATAATTTAGTAATTATGCATGTGATGAAAAAAGCTGCAAGGAATTCAGATTTATGTGAATCATTTGGTCTGTAGTAGATACAATGGTCTTAACAAGCATGCCACAATATTAAAAGCAAGTATAGATATTTCCAGCATGCTACATTTACTTTTTTAATTTCCCCAGCAATGATATCCAGAACAAGGACTAGGGAGTCAGATTATGAATTATAAATCCGATTGTTCCTATTTTTTAGTTATTCATTGCATTTATATTTCTTCTTTCCTTTTCTTTTTTCTCCCAAGACAGATTTCATGCAGATCTCCTCTAATTTTATCCACAGAGCAATCTCTTAAACTGAGAGTAACCTAAACTTAGTGTGTTCCATGATCAAGTGAGAGTTTGAAATTTGATCTCTCTGGTTTAAGTCTTTAAATCCTTAACTGCTACATTTCTTTTTCTTTTCAATTCAAAGAACTGTACAATTTTAGTTATTCTTTTAGCCAGCATGAAGTAAGAGGATGACATTGTTGCAAATTAAGGTCTACTGAGTATTTGTAGTAAAAGCAATATAGACTTGATAGATTTTTTAAATTACCTCTTTAACTATGCTATAATAAAAGTATTATACTCCCTTCCAAGAAATGCATGGCTACCAGTTTTTAACGATAATTTAAAAAAATTATTTGCACAAGGCAAAGCAAAGTTTGATGTTCTAATAAACAGATCACTATCTTTGGTAATGACCAATTAGCGAAGATGGCTGTCAGAAAAAGAGGCAACAGTGCCGTTTTTAATCCAAGTAAGCAGCCAGATTCTGACAGAGGGCATTGCTTCTAACTGCCACCCTCATAGCTGGTCTCCAGGGTGTCTCAATTACTAATGTGCTACACTGTTAGATTTCATTTTAAGTGAGAAAAAAAGATTCAGAGAAATCTCTAAGAAAGACAAGAGAACATTCAAAAAATATTTTCTGCTTAATATTTCATTTAATACAGAACAACAACAATTTATACAGTAGTTTTATATCTTTGAATTGATTTGAATTGAGTTAGCACTCACCCCTCTCCTAGAAAAATGAAATATTCTAGGAAATATTAAAAAGGCAGAATATTATATTTCCCTGGCTGAGAAATGGAGAAACATGTTTTTTTAAGGCAGGAAGCAGATTCACTCTCAATAGCCACCACCCTTCTCAATAACCCACAGCAGATGTCAGCACTTAAGAGATAAAGAGATAGCTAGGTCTATTCATAGGCAAATACCCTCACCCAAGATCCAACAAAGGTAGGATTACTCATCTAGCAAAAGAACTCACCACATGGCACCTGGGAAGATTACATCACCTAGCAAGGCTCAAACCTGGACTCAAAACACAGTCTACAGGGTTGCCCCTCCATGGCCCCATAGGAGTCTGACAACCATTCAGAATACAAGCTCAAATTCAAAAGCCCAGAAAGGGCACAAAACCTAGGCACTCTCAGTATCTCTGCCCTTTTTCTGCCAAGACCTCAAGCCATGTGATCCTGTCCACCATTAAACCATCTTTCCAAACAGTCTCCATGTTTCCAGTGTCTTTTTCACTACTTGGAACTGAACCCAAAAGGATATTTTTTTCCAACAGATTCTTAGCCATTGTACAAATAGATAATGTAGATTTTGTGACAATTCAAGAAAGAATTGTGAAGGAAATGTCCACAGTAATGGCATAAGTTACAGAAATATGTGACCAAAAGCTGCTATGTACCAATAAGATTGGCTCAGCCTGTGTCTCAACAAAACCCTTTTCTCCTTGGTAAATACTGTATGTACAACACGGTCTTAAGGTTACTTAAAGAAAGAAAGACAATGTTTACCAATATTCTGCCATCCGTATATTGATTAATCTGATTAGCAGCAGTTTTTAGCTACCTTGTGCACATATTTTGTTGCAATACTTGCTTTCTGAGTTAATCACAAAATGAGTATGTGCAATTTATCTCTTACTGAGCTAACAGTTGGTCCATCTAGCTCAATTCTATCTACTTTATTGCCTACACAATTGCAAAGCCTCTTCCCAGTGGATGAAGGGAAGACTGCATGGCTTTCAGTTTTATTTGTCAAGCAGACATTTCCTAATGACAGTAAGGGCACAGCTATCAATTTGTAGTCAGTTTCTAAATTAACTCCTAAATTAAGACCAAATTTCAGGAAGAAAAGGAAATTGGTATGTCATTAACCCAATGAAAAAGCCTGTGATTGTTGGGGGTAATAGCAGGCACAAGAATGGAATAAATGGCGAAACATGTCAATTTTTATTTCCAAAGCTCTCAATCCAACAGCATAACTTGCAATATACTCTAAAGGTGCCATTTAGTATAGTACATGTTAAAATTTATATTTTATAAACTCCAAGATAATTCACAGAATAATAATAATAAAACCAGAACAAAAACATAAACTCAACAATAGAAATAGATTTAACATTCTGCAAATAAAATTCTGCTTCAGGAAACACTAGCAGAGATAACCCTTATACACGTGCCATCTATTTTGTTCATCTGATAATTTAACGTTCAGAAAACAAGAGAAATTATAAAGTATGAATATTGGTACTAAGGATCACAGAATAAAAGTGAGCAATTGTTAGGAATTTACCCAGTGGTGGGATTCAAATAATTTAACAACTAGTTCTCTGCCCTAATGACTGGCTGGGTAGGTGTGGCCAGGTGGTCATTTGACTGGGTGGACATGGCCAACTTGATGTCACTCATCACACCCAGTCCTGCCTCCTCGCCACTTGCCTCAAAGGCAGAGGTGGGATTCAGCCGGTTCGGACCAGTTCGGGCTAATCCCACCACTGGCTGGCTCCGCCCCCACCCGTTTTTCAGCCCCTTTTGAAGTCCACGAATCTTAAAGTTGTCAAGGTTGGATACCCCTGAACTAGATGTTCTGATAGATCACTGTTTTTCAAATTTGGCAACTTTTAAGATGTGTAGACTTCAATTTCCAGAATGCTGTCTGGGAAATTTTGGAAGTCCAAACATTTTAGGATTGCAAGTTTGAAAAACCCTGTCAAAAATGGGCAAATTAACATCCTTTTTAGGGATCTGTGCTTTGGTCTTCATTTAAAAAAAAACACATATTACAGATTATCCTGAGCAGCATATCTATGAAGGAAGATTCTAATAAAAAACATGCTTTATGTATAAAAATATAAAAAGGCATATAACGATCACTAATCTCCCCACCTTCATGGACCATAATTTATGAGAAGTTTGTAATGATCTCAACAGAAGTTTTCCATAGCTCTGCTTTGCCTGAATATGCTCTGTCATTGAGCTGTGATCATTCTGGCCTAAAAATAGATAGAAAGTTCTCTCAATCACAAGAATTGTCCTCTCTGTATTTATTTATATTCTGTAATACGGTAGTCAGATAATGAGGAAAAGCTAAGCAGGAGAGATACATGGACAGACATTATTATTGATCTAATTTATCCTAGAACTTTTATCACTGGAAAAAAGAAACTTTTACACTGATACTTAATATTCCTTCCCTACCCCACCCCATTACTGATGTGCTGCTATGAGAAAAAGGTCCAAATGGGTGGAAGGATTTTCGACTCTCTTTCAAGCTTATTTTTTCAGAATTGGTTCTAAAACTGGACATAAAGTTTATTAGTACAGAAATTGTAATTGGAGCAAAGAAGGAAGCAGGGGAATTTAGGAAGACAACATTATGGCAATTTAACTTTTTGATGAAGTTTTCTTGTTTTCTTTATTTTCATATCTTTAAACCAACCCAAAGACATTACATTCTAACAACTGGTTCACCCAAACTGGTCCAAACAGGCTGAATCCCACCTCTGAATATACTATGCTTCATATAGTATGTATACTAACTATATGAAGCATAGTATATACTATATATTCTACTTTTTATACACTGCTTCTAAATTATTATTTAAAGTATTTTAAAATATAGCCCTATTCAAGCTTCACCTCAATTCCTGATTCCTTTTCCTTTTTCCTTTTCAACAGCATCTTCATCATGCCTTGATTTAGTTTCAGGATTTTTTTTCTTTCATTCAAGTCATTATTGTGTTAGACATTGAAGCATTGAAGCTAGACAGTTTCCTTAGAAGTATTAGGGAAGAAACTGTATAGATAAGCACTTTCACAATGTGTCATAATGACAGCTGGATTATGTTAAGTGACTTTCAAAGGGAAATCCATTTAGAAATGCCTCTGAGCCATGGTGGCGCAGGAGTTAGAATCCAGTACTGCAGGCTACTTCTGCTGACTGCCGGCTGTCAGTAGTTCAGCATTTTGATTCCTCCAGGCTCAAAGTTGACTCAGTCTTCCAACCTTCCTAGAACACTGTTGGGACCAATATGCTGATTCTGTAGACCACTTAGAGAGGGCTGTAAAGCATTGTGAAACAGAAAAAAGTCTTATTGCTCTTTAGTACTAACAGTGGCTTTTATTTACCATATGTTGGGGACAATGAGATGCCATCTATCTTAGCTGAGGAACTCACCTGAATCCAATTAACAGACCTAATTCTGCAAAGAACTGTATTATCCTCATTCACTTATATAACTGTATACTTATTGAAGAAAATAACTCAAAAATTATCAACTTGGTGAAGCATATAATTTGATTTTTGGTTAGGCATTCAAGCTGGCACAATGAACAAGTTATAATTTCAAACTGAAATTGAATAAGAGTTTTTCAGGCAAGAATGACTTTTGTATTAAGTCCCTGGTTAGTTAATAGCTCATTTAGTATCTACTAACTAAAAGGTAATTACTCCTCTCCAGAGAACATAAGAAATATACACATCATTGATTTATAAAGCTAGAATATTCTGCACTTGGATGGGCTCCATGTACGTAGAAAACTGAAAAATGGGAGTTACATAATTATGGGTAATTCTAGTTCCACAGTTTTTGGAAGGCCCCAAAGTTACATTTCTCAATAATATATTTAAAACTTTAAGAAGCTTGAACCCCTGAAACAACATTAGAATCAAGTATAGTAATTGATCTTCTGCCAGATCTTTCTGTTATGCAGTTTATAATTAGCAGCATTTGAAGCTAATCTCAATTTATTATACATTTCATGTGGAAATAGTCTTCAATATCGTTCAACTTCAATTTTATTTATGCATTTATTTATCCATGCATATATACTACGGACAGCATACATTTTTATTTAAATTTTGTAACTGTATTCCATTTTTTTTGCCTATATTTAAATAAAGGAGACAGGCTTTTGAAACTTTTGTTAGCAGGAATTGCTGGAATCATCATTTTTATTTTATTTATTTTTATTGTTCATCACTCAAAAGCAAATCTATGGAATTGAATGAGAATATCTTACACAGCTTGCCCTTACACAGATTCCTGCTAAAGAATATTAATAAGCATAATTTTCGCTACCAGACCATTATACGTTTCCAATAAATATTTAACTAAGCAAACAACCTTATTCTTGGCTTTGGAATTTATGACTAATTGAGTTGTAACTATACAATTGTCTATATAAATAAGTGATGAGCCTTCATCAACACAAAATGAAGAATGTGACTTAGACAGCCTACAGGCAAGAATACATAAACTTGTCTTATTTTAATCTATGGAAAATGTGGGTAATTATAAAATGAAGAAAAGTGTCTTAATTCTTACTTACTGAAGGTAACAAACTTTACTCAAGGATGAATGTTCAAATGTTCAGTTCTAAATTACATAATATCATCATTAGATATAATAGAGCTATTTTCCCATAAAGTTTTAAGTGAGAAAAAAATTCTGAGGATCGTATGTCAACAACACATTTCACAAAAATAACAGTATAACTAAGAACCATAAGAGATTACTTGTATTACCAATGTTTTGGTATCAGTTATGAGCTTTTATTCATTACACTTCGAATAGAATGTTTAATCAGCAAATTACAAAATAGAAATCTTGTATCAGTCATACTTTTGTACTATTTATGATCAAATGCTTCATTACATCAATTTATCCATATACCTTATTGTATCTCTTGCAAGTAATAAAATCTGACATACTTGCTAACAGTTCCAAATAATGTTTTTAAGATAAATAGTTTAATTATTCTTTTATTTCTGATATATAGGTCTAGTTTTGAAAGGAAAATCAATTCGGCATTCTATATTTCTAGACTGAAAAGGTTAAGGAGGAGAATATTGTTTTAAACTAATAATGGTAAAAACTGGAAAGGAGAAATTATGGTATAAAGGCTGAAAACCTAAGATGAATCTAGACACTGATGGTTGTTAAAGACTGTACTTGGTTTTAGAAAACAATGCTGCCTAGAAATCCTGTGCATTGAAATGCATGGCTGGTTGCTTCCAGTTTTTGTACGTATTTCTTTATAGCTGTTGTTATCTGTTACAGGGAGGATAGAAGCCAGAAAAAAAGTGGCTATAAAGAAATTCAATTTCAAAATGAAACCAAACACTTGTTTTGTTTTACTGTGCTTGCTTTATAACGAAGAGAGGAAGAATCACTAGAAATGTTTGCATGCTACGTCTTAGATCAAAATCCTAGAACTTTGATGGTGAATCTCTGGCACACATGCCAGAGGTGGCACGCAGAGCCCTCTTTGTAGGCACGTGAGCCGTCACCAGCTGCTCTTTTGGTTTCCAGCGCACGCAAACGCACGCTGGCCAGCTGGTCTTTGGGTTTCCGATGCTCAGGCGCATGCGAAGACCACCTGGCTGGCGTGCATGTACATGTGCATATACTCTCATTGTACATAAAAGACAAGATACATTCATCAAGAATCATAAGGTGCAACACATAATGATTGTCAGGGTACGATCAGGAAACAATAGTAAGGATACAAGCAACAAGTTACAGTCCTGCAGTCATAAGTGGAAGGAAATGGGTGATAGGAACAATGAGAAGATTAATAGTAATAGTAATACAGTCTTAGTAAATAGTAAAGATATGATATCAGAAAGTTTTTGAATCAATGTATAGAAAATAAAAATAAAAGTAAGTCCAATACTTGCTTTGTTCATTTTTTAGAGCATGTGTGAAGTTATTATTTATAGGTGGAATATACAGCCTGGGAGCTGCCTCATGGAAGGCATCACTTTATGGAATGAGAATAGGCCTCCACTCTATTTTATTTATATATGCAGATTGTTTGATAATATCATGGGAAGATACAAAGGGGATCCAGTTAGGACAATTATGAGTAGGAGAAGGGGAGCGTAAGGAATAAGAAAAAGACAGACGTGACAAATATAGTTCAAGGATGTCTCCTGACTAAATTTCAGGGCACCTGGTATGATCTCATTGCAGCCACGCCAGAAGCAGTTAGATGGGTAGCTTCCTTAGATATTGAACTATAAAATCTATCCTATTGTGACTCTGTGGTGACATATTATGGTATGTTTATCATGGTTTTACCTTAATTAAATATTTTATCTTGTATTTTGTATTGCCACATATTGTTCCTTTGACATGATTTAGCAACGCCCTGTTGATTTAGGATTTCAATAATTATTTCTCTTTGAAGAAGTAGGGATCCATTGGAATAGACGACCTCCCGAGGAGCTTATAGATTTCAGTGGATTTCAGAAAGCACTCAGCAGTTTTCTAGTTAGTATTGCTAGCACTGTTGCCAAGGATTTAGATTCGGAGATGACCAAGGTAATTGAAATAATTGCTCCTGAGTGTTCTTTCTCTCAGTGTGAAACCCATTCAACCCCTAGCTATACAATTCAACTAAAGACAACAAAGCAACTGGATACACTAGAACACAACTGGAGGAAAGTGTATCTTGAATCAAATTGTACACTACTGAGCCCACTTTGTGAAAGTGATGGAATGAAGAAAAAAGTGTCTCTCTTCCTCTTTCCTTTATTCTCTCGGTCTTACCCAAGAGAACTATGCAAACTCTTGAGGCTTAGGCACAATTAGAGATCATATTGTATTGTCACTGTGACAAGTTGTCTAGGCACTGTTGAGGGCAGCGTTCATCAAATATGCTCAATTTTACAGTTTTAGTCTGTAGATGTGTGCAGGGCCCAGTCTGACCAAGCTTTTTTGGAAAAGTTTGTTTTAAGATCTAAGGATATCAGTATGGGTTCTGTTGACTTCAGTCAACTGCATTTGCTTAGCCCTTGATTTCCATGGCTACATTTAATAGAAAGGGCTGGGAGACAGAATGTTATAAAGTGCCTGAATTTTACTAGTATGACATGGAAGAAACCATGCCTAGTAATTAATGAGTTAAAAAGCAAAAAGAAGCAAAAGCAAAAATGCAATCAAGAAGGAGATGAGAAGCATTGGAAAAGAATAATGAGATATTTCTAATTCTGCTGAATATTCATTTGGAATAAAAAAACAAAAAGTGATTAGAGAGTAGAAAATAGGCTCATTAAAAGCATGTGTAAGGGAGAAAAAGCAGATCAGGCTGTTTCTTGTCTGTGTCAATTTTGTATGTGTTTACTCACAAATATGTTCCATCTCATTTCTGGATCAACATGGATTTAGAATAAATCCTTACAAAGCTTTGTGCGTATGTGAAAGAGATAAAGTGTGTTTGTGTGTGTGTGTGTGTGTGTGTATTTTCTAAACTCATTCATATATACGAATAATGCATTTATATTTGCATGCTTACCTATAATAATTACTTTATATAGATTTTAATTTAGGACTTCTACAAACATCATCCAACACATTCCAGCCATCTCTAAAGTGCCTAAAAATCTAAGCCTCTCAAACTTTGCTGTAACAATTCCAAATAGTTTACATCATTTAAAATTTTTATTCCTAAAAATGAATACTGCAAAATGCAAACATTTAGTTCAATTACAAAGGGGAATGGGTTCCAATGTTCTTATACACTTTTTATGAACATAGTTGTGTTGAAATTCAGTCAATCTTCCTTCAATGTAACTATATATCTACACAAACCTACACACAGTATATATATTTACACATGCATAAATAAGTGTGTATCTATGTAGCTTTTCCCTGGTTTTCTTATAACAAACTTTCATATTTCCATTTCCATTTACATCTTGCAATGCTCTTACTTTTATTATTGATTAACCATGCTTGACTTTTTTTAGTAAGGTTTTTGTTTGCTATAAAGTATGGCAGATTGACAAATCTAGCAAAACTCCGGAACATTTCACTATGTAATAAAGTAATAATAAAGTAATAAAGTAATGGATAATCCAGCCCTTTCTGCCTAATATGAAATTGATTATTTTTTATGATTATAGTGTTTAGGTTCCTTCTTGTCTTAATGGATTTTGGCTAAACAGTCATGTCAAAAATACATTCTGCATATGATCTGATGGTAGAAAGAGCAAAGCTAATCTTTTGGACCTCTGAGCTGGTCTTTGTGTATAAAAGCAATTATAAAATTTCAATAATGCCTCACATTATAATATAACAATATCTTAGTTTCTATTTTTCATTCTGTCATTATTTTATATTGTAAGCTATCTAGAAAATGCAGTTAGCTATAATCTTACATGGGTAAATTACTAATATCTTTGCTAATCTGTAACTTCTCATGTGTAAAAACCCCAAGTAGAGCTTATAAATATTCTTGTAATACATACGGGTAACATTCACAGTCTGCAAATAACAATTTCATTCCATTCTTCAAGCACCACCCACTGTTTGCAGATCCCGTTATTTCCTCCCTGCTGTTCAAAGCTGTACTGATTTTCCATGCAAATAACTAGCATGGCAAATCCATCCAATTCTATCATGTCAGTAGATTTCCCAGTGCTGCTAGCATGCTTTTACCTTCATTCCATATAGTAATATTCAACTGAAAGGACAAAATTGAGCCTTTTGATTCTGCATGTATTACTTATTTGTGAGATGTGTTCTTCTTCCAGAATTCAAATAACCATTTTCATTTTCCCATAAGGTATCCCTGTCAGTTTGGATTGAGAACTACTATCTAGCTTAAAGTTATCCAGTAATGTTCTGTGGCTGAGGATGAATTAGAATTGAGGTCATCTTCTTCCAGTACCTCCACCAAAATATCAGGCTAGTATTGTTGAAATAACAGAAACTTCAGTCAGAGGTTTCTGATTGAAGAAGCTTCTTAGATGAGAATCAAAACATCTTCAAGGAAAAACAAAGTCCAGTTGCCTTTTGGGGGGGAAAGCATATTTGAGACAACAGAAATTTATGTCATGACACTATTCAATTTCAAGTTTTCTTTAATTAATCTATACTCTTGTTTGTTGCTGACATGCATATACAAGGCTGACAAGGCATACATACCAAAACAAACTAATTCTATGCACAAATGCATTGTCTACCAGCCTTCTCTTAGAATAATATGTCTTAGAAACCAATAGTGGGATTTAAATCCTGATGCTACAGGTTCACTATCGGTAGTGTGCGGGCGTGCTTTCTCACTTTGCAAGTGCGTGGTGCTTCTGCGCATGCAGAAGGTTCACTGTGAAAGAAATCTATTCTAGGAACAAGACTGGCTCTAATGCTACAAATTCTAGAACTACTGACTTATAAATTCCAAGCACTAAAGTCCAGTTGGATTGATTCTAAATGTAATGATACTATACCAATTTCTAGTAAATCTGCTTTTAAATCTGCTTTCTGTTCTCAGCAACTTTTCCAGTTGTTTTTAATTTTTTCAAGCATGAGAGTTTTCTTCAAAGGTCTGTCTTTACAATTGTCTAAACTATTGAAGTCTTAGCTGCATTATTAATGCTTTCCTGAGCAGTCTGGTTTTGCTTAAGCTATACTGAATGATTTGTTTTTCTTGTGATTGAAGAAACATTCTCAAGCATTTTTTCCAGAATCCCAATTTAAAGGTATTTCATTTTTCTAATAAGCCAGCTCTACAGCCATTTATTAAAACCATGTCCTTAATAATAAATACTTTTATTGTGAATGTGATAGCTCTATTCTTCAATATTTTACCTATGTCTATCCTAGTCTTTCTCGCAAGAAGTTCGTTATTTCATACAGTAACTCTGTGAATTTTAAAACCTAAAAAGAAGAAAACTGGTACTATTCCAATTTCTTCTCTGCCTGCTTACATTGCATTGACATAAACTTTTTAAAAGAACAAATAGTAGAAGAACAAATCACCATAAATAAGATATGTTTTAAGCATTCCTTATTTCTAGTTATCAAAGTGATATAATTAGTATATCCAAAGTAGTTTATTTCTTCCCATAACATTAATTACAATCCTATGTTTTTAACACATGTAATAGTTTAACTGTGCGAGATTGTAAAATTGCAAAAATAAAATCATCATTTTCCCTTACATTGTTGTTAATAATATTTTCTAGGCTGCATTTAACTTCACTTTCTAGAACGTCTTGCTAAGTGATGAGACTTTGCACACATGGTTGTTGTTTAATATAGTTCTTCTGTATTTATTAATTAATTGATTAATTTTATTCCATATTAATACATAATTATTCTGCATTAATTAATTAATTGGTTTATTAATTAATTTGCTTTACATAGCCACCCACCTTTACAAGTGATCCCAGAAGGTATAATTATTAAACTATTAAAACATCTAAAACAGTACAGAATAAATATATATAACACTGGGGAAAAACCTGTTAATATGATTGTTAATACAGTCAGGAAATGAGGTCATTAACGTACAACCAAAACAGGTACACAACCAAGTCTTCATGACCTTGCAAAAGGCTAACAGGTTCAGAATCATTCTGATATCTGAAAGTAGAGTGTTTCAGAGGGCAGGGGCTACATTCATATCATCTCTTCACCATGATATATTTCCTTTACTTATTTTTTATTTTATTTATTTGTCAAGCATATTTAAAATAATAGATATAAGTAGAAACACAATTATAAATACAAGAAATGGATACGAGTAAATGGGGACAGTAGGACAGGGACCGTAGGCACGTTGGTGCACTTATGCACGCCCCCTTTGTTCAGTAAGTATTTAGTTTGTCTTTTATGTTAATTGTCTTTTGCCTAAATGTTAATTGTGTAACAATCAGCAATTCTGAGAATCACTTCTGCCAGGTCCTTTATTAATGTGTGGCAGCTCCTGCCCTCTAGAATGATAGCCTCTCTGATTAGATTGATAAGATTAATAAGGCATTCAAAACGTGGATTTTCTTCCCAGACCTTAAACCAGAATGCTAAACCTTTCAATTGTGTTGCTTGATGAATGGTAGGGTTTTCTTAAAATTTTATTAGTATTGTTGACTATTGTTTTTAATGTTTAGTTAGCCACGCAAGACTTCCTCTGGCAAGTGCATGGCCATGAAAATTGATTGATCAAATAAATAAATAAATGTCTTTGGAGACTTGAAAAGGGGCTACTATAATTGAATCATTTACCCTTCCTTATTCCATTCTTCATCCATGGTAGGAAGGACCCTTTTCATCTTCTGAGAGTCATTATAAGGTATTTGACATTTCCTCATTACCCTATACTTCATTATTATTTTCTCACTTTTGTGTGTTTCAGATCAACAACAGCTACCTTGTCTCTTCTTTAATTTCAGATATGCTCCATCACATCTTTTTTTTTACTATATTGATATTCATAAGTGATTCAAGATACCACATTCTTAGATTCCATCTTCTTGACTCCACCCTTATAGTTAACAGAGCTAGTGGTTGTCAGCCCCTGCTTTCATTTCCTATGTACACTATTTCCTTTTTGATTTGTCCTTGTCAGGGAGGTTATTATTTGTCTACACAAATTTTCCCTGCTTTCCTTCTCATTTTTCATTGTTTGCTTTCAATATATCCTATCCTCCTTTATCTTGTTTTTATTTCAAGACATACTATTGCCCATTTTTCATCTGAATTCATTAAAATCTGCCTTCTTGAACTCTAATTCTGTTCTTTTTAGCAGAATTATGAAAAGAGTATCACATGTCACAATACAGGTTCTTCTGCTTGCCTACATAGTCCACTGTCACAATACATCCAGAAAAGAAGCAGAGCTCATGTTGTGATTCTGAGACAATCATTTTGTCATTTCACACACTCTTTGCAGATGGTCATATTTGTGATTGAGTTTTCTCAGCCTTTCCTTGAACTGCAGCATAATATCATTGACTTCCCTCAAGGTACTTAACATCTTCAGCCTACCAAACACTTCTTCTATATTGGGCAAAATTAGGTCCAGGAAAATTGATACTCTTGCTTCCTTTTCTATCTTCTGAAAAATGAAAATGTCAGGTAGAGATCATAAATCTGTTGAACCTCCAACTTCTAGCTGAAATATTTTCCAGGAGATGTTGAGGTCATTGAAATCCTCTATTATTACTGTAGACTGTCTTCTAGAATACTTCATAAACTGATTTAGAGGCATTGTCCACATCTTCTGCCTGAGTAGGTGGCTTGTAATAAACTCCCACTGTGCTGTTGCTTTTCATATTCCTTTTGCATTTATCCATATACTTTCAATGGGATTTCCATTTTCAGAGACAGAGTAATTGGAAATCAGGCCAAATATAAATTTCATAAATAAACAAATATTAATCCCTTCACAGATTTTTTAAAATCTTAATAATTTAAATACATTTAAATACAAAGACAATGAACCTTCCTGTTGGCAATGGGGGTTTATATTTCTTTTAAACAATCATTTCACTGTGGCAGAATGGATGGATGTTCAGCCTGAGAAATGAAAAAGGAAACACTCAAGCAGAAAATACAAAAACAGCAGGGACATAACAGGCACACCTCCCCCATCAAATGTGTCTGGAAACTTCACCAATGCCCATCAATCAGAGACTATTCTTGCAGCAATGTTTACAGTATGTCCACAGTGCCCTGGTATACATCAAAGCCCCAGTACATAATGTTCCACGCATCCTCTATTCGCAATGTACAGCACACCACACTCTCATTGTTTCTTTATCAGATGTTTGCCTCTTTAACAGCAAATTCTACCAACAACTAAATTGTTATTACACTTCCAAAAACAGGATAAACAGAGCAGCAATATATTAGGGATTTCTTGCAGCTAGCTAAGAATTAGAGGCACCCTCAAGATTAACTGTGCTGAGAGCAATGAGCTATTTGATGTTTGCTTGCTTGCTCATGCTGTATGATTTACATGGCCACCCACCTCACAATAGTGTCTCTGTTATGTATTTTTTCCTGCCTTTAACCCCTTTAATTGAATTTAGGAACTAACATAACTGAATTATTTTCTTTATAGTTGTTTTCCATGATTACACAAAAAGAGTTGAAATGTACTTGACTATAAGTAGCTCAGATTAGTAGTTGGGCTGTTGTTCTGAGCTCCAACCTTGGCAATTTGGTTGCAAAATAGTGTCACCATTTAGAATAGAAGAACAGAGTTGGAAGGGACCCTGGAGGTCTTCTAGTTTTTTCAGGAAACATTGTCAGTCCACTTTGCCAATTTAAAGCGCACTGATGATATCACCTTGAATGGTGATGAAACATTTGCCAAGCTCGGAGCTCAACCCAACATCCCAACAAAGAGAGTTATCAAGCTTACTAACTAATCAAGGACCTAAGAATTATTAAGGTAGTGTCTAGGAATATAAGAATATAAGAAATTCCAAGCAGGATGGATTGTAATAAAATTAAGGTATTCAGGTCTGATAAATTCAACATTTCTTGATACTGAGAAAGTCCTTTTGATATCATTCTAAGAGTTCCATTCCCAATTGGTATAATAATAGATTTCTTTTTCTATAAGTGTTCAATTTTGATCTGCAAGTCCTGATATTTCATATTTTCTCCCAATTGTTCTTCTCAATCCTAGGGACGTCTAGAAGAGCAACATCAAAGAATCAGACTTTTTTCTTTTCAATAACTGTTATATCAGGCATATTATGAGCAAGATGCTTGCCTGTTTGCCACTTAAACAGGAAGCCCAACTCAGGAAGCACAAACTGCCCAAGGAACTGCTGATACAGTTCTACAGAGGAATTATTGAGTCTGTCATCTGCACCTCCATAACTGTCTG
>JANHFT010004081.1:36001-46920 GCA_032467955.1 Pseudoxenodon macrops
GATATTGTTTCCTGATTGCTTATTTGTATCCTATGACTAACATTACGTGTTGTACCTTATGATTCTTGACAAATGTATCTTGTCCTTTATGTGCACTGAGAGCACATGCACCAAAGATAAATTCCTTGGCCAATAAAGAATTCTATTCTATTCTATTCTATTCTATTCTATTCTATTCTATTCTATTCTAGTTCCATTAGATCTTAACCCACTTATTTTTCAAAAGTTTCTCAATTTGATGGTTCTCATAGTTTTTTATTACATTCAAATCCAAATGTCTGGCAAGGTATCTAATGAATAATTCTAGGAAGTCCGTCATAATGCTGCTTGTAGTCAGATTAAGGAATTTTGCTACAGCCACTGATCAAAAGTGGCCGTAATTAATGAGCTTTTAGTCATTCAAAGTAGCATGGGAAGCTACATTAAACATACCCATTGATGTATCTTTTAGTTTATTTCACAAACACATATTCAAATCAGAGATTAGCTTCTTCCATAAGCATGTTGTTTGGGAACAACTGAGTTCTAACACATTTAATGCTATTTAATCCCAGTAGTGTTGTTTCAAAGTGTTTCATAAAGTTATGTTTGAAGATTCACAGAATTTAGAAAGCCTACAACTGTAGGGGTAGTGGAAGAATTGTCTCAAAGTCTCTGTGAATTATTTGTTTATCATTATTGCTGCTTATCCTAAATGTTTTCTCCTATTTATTTGTACTATAAAACTTCTCAGACTCTTAGCAAATTAAACTAATGAAAGTTTTATATCTTCTATCAGCATTGTTTACAAATGGGCTGTTTGTCTTTTGCTTCTCATTTCTAAAAACATGGTGAAATTAATATTGTTGTTTTCCTAAATCACCTCAAAAGATATGTGCTTCAAATCTGAAACAATCCCCCCTAGGATCTGGTTGTGAATTATAATAATTTATAGTCTGCCACACAATCCATGTTGAATTTAAACTAAATCACATACAATTAGCAACCTGTTAATGAACTAAACTGAAAGATTAATGGAAGATGAAAAGAGCTTCCAGCAGTCATTACAACCAGTCATTCTCTCAGATGCATCTAGATCTAAATAGACTCTAAACAATAAATTTCAGCTTTTGACAGCCATTAGCAAGTCCTAATTATAAAGTGGTGATGGTTGTTATTGCAAGAGCCACCATGCTGATAAACCATAGTAGCTACATCTAAACCAATTGTGTGACCAGAAATTACAGGAGGCAGAAAAACAAAATCATGTGAGATTTTAGAGATAGCCTGAGAACTTTATGAAGGAAATAGTCAAAAACCAGCAGGACAAACACAGGGAAAGATAATCAAATTGAATGAAAATGAAGGATTATAAAAACCTATGCTACTTACTGTGCTAGCTGGTCTTCAAATTCAACCTTTTCATAATTTTAGTCTCATAATATGGTTCCCAAAAGAGAAAAGTCATTCAGCTGAACATAGAATATTCACAACAAATTAAGAGAAATGTCATGTTGGCCATAAATATTTAAAACATCCCACACTCACATATTTTACATTGAGTCAATCTCTAGAGACTGAAATTTGCAAACTTAAAATATATGGTTTATATTTATTGAATCAGTTTCCTAGCTAATTTGTAAAATCATTATGTTATCTCTAATGTCAGATAATTATATCTTCTATTAATTGTGTTATCTAAAATACAGATGTAATTTTCTTGACATTCTATTGCATATCAATAGCATTAAAATCTGAAAAAAGGGTGCAAAAATATTCAAGAGCACTTTTAAATGTTTCAGAGGAATTCAATCCAATTCAGAACCAGTTGAGACTATGAGGTGAACAAAATTATGAACTGAAATGGCAGATAAATGAAACCTCCCATAGATGTTTAGTTGAATTGTACCCTTCACCTAAGGGTAAGAACAGCACATGTTCTCTCTTCTGATCCATTTTATTTGTTTGAGAGGATAAACTGAGAAATGTATTCTGCTACAAAGTCACATAGTAGGTTTGATAATCAAATGAACATTTGAACCCATCTCCCTTTTAACCATCATACCATCAATATTCATTCCGGGCACTCCTCCTCTTCCTCCTCCTCTTCCTCTTCCTCTTCCTATTCTGTCTCATCCCCCTTCTTCAGATATATTATTTCATAAACACAGATCAAACTAACACAAAAGGGCACCTTTTCAATCCCTCAATATAGATTGATGTTTTTCAAAGCTCTGGTTTAGCCATCACCATTAGTTGTACCTTATGAACTGATTGTCTTAAATAAAAACAGATGTCTGCATCTGCTTTATACCTGTCACAGCAGTGTCGTTTCAAATTACTTTGTGATTTAATTTTGATTCAAAATAGTAAATCATCATCACTTTAATGTGCTCGAGGAAGGCAGTTAACAAAAGGACAGCATGGAATTCTTCTGATAAGATGGTCTTTTCTTGATAGAAGCATTTGACCCTGACTGTCCCAAATGCAATGTTTATTCAGCAGTGATAGCAACAAATACTAAGATTAACATCTTTCATTTTTTCTTGCACTGCTTCAGAAGTTCTGAATGAAGTCTCAGCAATAGACAGCAGATAAATAATGGGCAGATTGAAAGGACACCAATTTCCTCCTCCCTGTACATCTTGCTGGAGATTTTGTTTTGTTGGTGGTGCAAAGAATTTGTATACTACAGCACTTTGTGATAGCCCCAGGGTGGGTAGCGCTCCAATTCTCCAATATAATAAACCTCTAAGGACAAAACATGCTGGGATATTTTTCCACAAAAGCTTAAGTGGAATAAATGGACATTCCAGGTGATGCTCTCTTGGGCAGCTCTCAAATATCTACAGCAGTGATGCTAACCTTTTTCTGCTTGGGTGCAAAAAGGGCTCGCGTGCATGTGATAGCATGCATAATGCAATGCCCTCCCCCCATGCATGCATGTGCTTCTCCCCCATGCACTCACAGCCCCCGATCATGCACGCAGGCCTCACTGAAGCCTCCAAATTTCTGACTGGCCTGTTGTGCCATTTTTCACTCTCCCCAGGCTTCAGGAAGCTGCGAAAATGACCTCCCCATGCTTCAGTAAGGGCAAAAATGACCTCCGCTGCCTTCTGGAAAACTAAAAATCAGCTGGCCTTGCATGCCCTCAAATATGGCTATGAGTGCCACCTGTGGCACGCGTGCCACAGATTCACCATCATGCATCTACAGTATATACAATAATTTCCCTGTGAATTATTCTGAAGACATACAAAGAGCAGAATCCTAAAATGTGCTATGCTTGCTGATCATATTTTATAATAATTCTCAACTTCAGCAAGTTAAGGTGTGGACTTCAACTCCCAGAATTCCCCAACTAGTCTAATTTTATATCGAATAAGGTAGGATGCAAACACATTTAAACCAGTACCCTTTAAACCAGTATAATTAAATGTTTTCTGATGGAAGAGAGAGCTGAAGCCTTGTATTATGATCTGACCTGTTAAATGAAAATTTTCATTCTCACTGGTAATACAGACTGAAACTTAAAATTATGTCATACTATCTGCCTAACAGGTTCACAATTTCAATTCCTGTTATATTTAATATCGCAGTGGAAAGTGTAAACTTTCTCTGAATAAGCACTATCAGAAGAGCACAGGAAAGAGAAAAACTTCACATACTTCATTTCACAAAGAATAAAAAAAGTCATTTTGAATCCCACAGTCAAGCCTACTTAGAACTAGGAAGCTGACTAAGAGCTTATGCTAATTATTAAACTGAATTTTTGGGCTTGTAGGAGAGCTTACCTTAGCTATTATACATTAAGAGCTTGGCAAAAGCTTAGGAAAATCCAAAATCAAAATTCACACACACACACACCATATTTTTCAGACTAGCACTGGTGTATAATATTTCAAAGAGATAAGTAAGAAAAAAAGTTTTTGTCGTGCCTGGCGCCAGGAGCACTCTGCAGGCTTCCCAAACCCTCTGTGCACCCTGTTTTTTGCAAAAACAGAGCCTTTTTTCACATTTTTTCAAATGGGGCATGCAAGACTTTTGGGAAGCCTGCAGAGTGCTTCTATGGGCGGGGGGGAAACAAAACTGCCTCCATTTTTGCAAAATATGGCCTGTTTTTCACATGTTTTTCACATAAACGTTTTTGCCTTACTCCAGCCCTCAGAAGAAGTCTGCAGGCCTCCCAAACCGTCCGTGCACCCCATTTTTTGCAAAAACAGTCCCATTTTAAACCCATTTTTGTGAAAAACGGGACGGGCAAAGGGTTTGAGACTGCAGAGTGCTTCTGTGGGCTGGGGGAAGGCAAAAACGACCTCATTTTTGCGACACACAGAAGCAATCTGCAAGCTTTCCAAACCCTCCGTGCACCCTGTTTTTGTGAAAAATGGTGCCATTTTTTGCAAAAATGGGATGCAGGGTCAGGGCTTCAGGAGGCCAAAAATGGATGTATTTGGTGTATAAGACACACCAACATTTCCACCCTCTGTTAGGGAGGGGAAGATGCGACTTCTACTTTGAAAAATACGGTATATAAAATGTAGTTTGAATACATGTGATAGAATTAATAACGACAATCTGTTTTGAGCTTCAACACCTATCAATTCCAGTCAGCATGGTTAACTGGGTGGTCAGGTTATTGAGTGATTGTAATCTAACCATATCTAAATGCCAACAGATCCTCTATCTTTGGGACAAAGATCTGAAGGATTCTTATCCCTGTCCCCTCCAGCTTTGTAACAAGCCCAGTGTTTTTCAATGATTATGATGATGCCATATCATAAACTACATTTATTGGGAGGGACCTTCTAGTTTATTGAGTGCAGCTTCCAATCAATGCAGGAATCCATCAGGCCACCTTCAACAGATGTCCATCCAGTTTCATTTGAAAGCCGCCTATTAGAGGAAGCCCAACTCCAGGCAAAGTGATGCACTATTTAACAGTTCTTATCATCAAGCGCCTATTTTTAGTATATATATATATTTAATTTCAGTTCTTTGGTCTTTAAATACTTTCAGTGGATTACAGACTGCCCCCACTAAATGTGACAGTGTTTAAGATATTTGTAGGTTTTTTAGTCATACTTCATATTGGAGTTATTTTTGCACACTAAACTTGCTTAGCTCCATTAATGATTTTTCATAAAACCTGGGTTATAATCCTCATAGCTTTTCTTTGAACTTGTTCTATTTTCTGCTTTGAACAGGAAGCAATGAACATTGAATTGGAAACAATTGTTTCACTATGGTCCAAGAAACTATTATACTGTACAGTATATACCAATTATATGATTACTTCCATGATTTAGAGTTTGTGCTTCTGTTAATGGCTCTTCAGAGTGCATTTTCATTTGCTGTATCACACTTCTTTGAAATTGCTGTGAAGAACTATATTGAGAGACCCCACATATATTTTAAAATGTGGTCAAACCACTTGCCTTTGGGTGCAATTGCACCAACTGTTGCAAATCCATTAGACTACAGTCTCATCTTGACCACATTCAGTCATCTTATGCTTATACAAAGTGATATTATCAAATGCATTTTTGAAATCAAGATACAGTATACCTGCACAATTTCCTTGGTTTACCAATGTCAACTGTATCTATTTAGGATAAACTGGAAACTGAAACCATCCAGCACACACATACAGGATGAAGATTAAAGATATAAAAATGTATACATATAACTACAGAAACATGGTGGGGGAAATATCCAGATAGTAGTTTTCTTAACAGCTGAAAAAGCTTTCCCTAAATAGGAAAGCTTTGAAAAATAAATCTCTACTGTTTCATCTAATCAAACATGAAGCTTTCAACCAAGAAGAAAAGAGAGAGAAAAGTTGTAATTTATTTCCTGTAAAGCATCCTTACCTTAGACCTTGCCTACTGGCAAGTTCATTGAGGTAAAAGAGTGCATTAGTCATTTAAAATAAATAGAATTCAAAAAAACATTCCAGAAAATGCTTTTGAGTTAAGCGTATACTTAATGAGACAAAGCATTTTGTTTGTATGTTCATGCTGGAATTTATTTATTATTTAAATTCATTTACCATCTAATTCCCAGAAATTCTGAGCAGTTTGAGATAGATATTAATACACGTAAGCTAGCAGAAAATGTTAGTTGTACCCTTTAAAAGAATACAGCAAAGTAATTAGGCTACTATTTTGTTTAAACATACAGGTAGCACTGAAAAAATGGGACATGGCCATTTTTCACACTTCTGACTGTTGGAGCAGTCCCATGGTCGCCTGATCAAAATTCAGATGCTTAGTAACTGACTCATATTTATAATGATTGCATTGTCCTGGGGTCTTGTGATCATCTTTTATGACCTGAAAAGCAAAGGCAATGGAGAAGTCACATTCACTTAACAACCATTTTGCTAACATAACAAGTGCAGTGATTCACTTAACAACTGTTGCAAGAAAAGTTGTAAAATGAGGGGAAATTCACTTAAATATCTCACAGAAATTTTGGGCTCAGTTGTAGTTGTAAGTTCAGGTGTACTTGTACTACAGGACTACTTTTTATTTGCTAGAATTTGTTGCCTCAACAAGAATTTATTAAAATGGGGATATTGCCAAAACTCAGAAATAGCTGATTCATAGTTCATAATTTCAAAATGTGGATTTATCATTTCTAAATATATTGTGGATCTAGACAAAGTAGAACTCAAAATGCACATATATTTAATTATGAATTGAACTACATCTATGTAATCAGCATGACTAATAATTAAAACACCAATTTATATATGCTGAAATTTTAGTTGGTATACCAGTATCAGATATCGTATTATAAAGAAAATAAATATGTCCCACTGCAGTGCACACTTATATGAAATACTTCTCTTTTTCCCTTTATTTATTGTCCTGCTCAAGCCAATCAATTTCCAAAGGTCGGATAATAAGTAAAATAATCAATTTCATGTGAGAAAATAGTCATGTTAATTACTATCCTCTGCTTGTCCAACAGTTCCTTGTCACAATGTTTTTCTATTGTTAAACTATGGGAAACAAATCAAAAGCAGAAAAAAAAACCTCACATATTGACATATTGTGATACATGCATTTGGAAGCAACCAAGACAATTTGCCTGGCCTGTTCCCAAAGCATGCTTTAGTGATTCTGTTGCACATGTGCAAAAGATTTGCTATTATAATGAGATTTCAGATGTTTAGTCTTTGCATCTCAATTGTAGAAGGGATTTATAAAATGGAGCGCCTATGGTTTTATAATCCACACCAGATGAAATCCAGCAATACACTTAAACAATATTAACAGATACTACAACATCAATATGTCATTGGCATTCATCAGTCCTAGCACCTCAATAGGGCTAATATTGATTTCTGCCATGTCTTTAACCAAATTCTTACACTAAACCAGTCTTTCTGTGTGGATTTCAAGTCCCAGAATTCTCCATGCAGCATACTTCAATTGTGGGAATTGCTTTAGAAGTTGTGGAAGGTCCATCACTGGAAGCTTTCAAGAAGAGACTGGACTGCCATCTGTCAGAAATTATGTAGGGTCTCTTGCTTGGGTGGGAGGGTTGCAGTAGATAGTCTACAACAGGGGTATCAAACTGTTGGGCCACAAGTTGGATGTGTCATGCATAGACCATGCCCACCCCAGTTCTGCAAATGAGAAAAACATCACAAAACATCATGTGATGGCAACATGACGTGGCGAGTTTGACACCCATGATCTACAAGCAGTGGTGAAATCCAATTTTTTTTAACTACTTGTTCTGTGGCCGTGGTTTGGTGGGTGTGGCAGGGGAAGGATATTGCAAAATCCCCATTCCCTTCCCATTCTGGGGCCAGCCAGATGTGGTACTTGCTAGTTCTCCAAACTACTCAAAATATCTGCTACTGGTTCTCCAGAACCTGTCAGAACCTGCTGGATTTCCCCCCTGTCTACAAGGTCCCTTCCAACTCTGTTTATCTGTTAACATCTTATGTTCCTAGGTTTGAGAAACACTGCATTGGCAAATGAGTTTGCATATTTCCCATTTAATTTCCACAGTGCTCTTGAGTGCATTATTATAAGGCATTCTAAGAAATAGAATTAGCATTTCCATTAGTGTTCATATTTTGCTAGCACAAATACCCATCAAGAAAAACCACTGGCATAAGCAGGAAATTGATTGAAAGTCTCCAGTCCTAGAAAAAGCCTAGAAGACACTTGAAGTATACAAGCATTTTCTCTATACTCTTTTCTGATCTATTATTACAACTGCTATTCATGTTTTACTCCTTGTGGCAGAGCACAAGCACAGAGTACAGACACTAACATTTTCAATTTAAAAATGAGGAACAAATCTATAAAGGAATGTTATGAAAATAAGAAGCACATATTAAATTGAGACAATTTACAATTGTTGGGAGAACTTCTGTGCTAAAAATGAATGTATTGCCTAGAATAATGTTTCAAATAACACCTATTTTGACCACTGATATACCATTTAAGAAAACATATATTCAGTTTTGTATTGCAAGGGAAAAGCCCTAGTGTTAAATATGAAATGAATGAGAAGGATTGGGCTTGTTTAGTGTTGCTTTTAATTTCATGGAGTCCTCTGTTTGGTCAGCAGAGTGCTGATAGGAAAACTTTAAAAAATTGCAAGGGTCCATCTCATCAATGAATCTTGTATCCATTCCAGCTGTTGGGGTGGATGGTTTTTCATTGAAATGAGGCATCTCTTTACACGAAACACAATTAAAAAATGAATTTCATGTAAGCAGGTATTTGGTCCATAAGAACATACATGCCTGATAGAATTGTTCTATTTAATTTAGCAGTTTGCTCTGACAGTAGGCACCAACTGCACAAAGATGCTCATAAGTCTTCCAGTAGATGACCTTCATAGACAGTGACATGGCCATCAAGGCTAATAGTAACTGATATCCATGACTTCCATGAATTGCTTCAAATATCCTGGTTGGATGAGTGTAGCTTGTTTCATATAAATTACTCTTACTGGTGGTTTAGTTGCATCTTTTTCAATACTATTTATTATACTCATTTTAATACTATTTATTTCCACTGTTGGTTATTGTGAATATCGCTCATGAAGGAAAAGTTGGGTAGATGTTAATTAATTTATCTGCTCTTTGACAGCTTGGATGGACACTATTTTTTCAGCCACAAAACAATTTGGTTGATGAACGTTTGTTTATTGTTGCTATATATTATCCTTAATATTGTTATTACTTGATCTTGCTTTTGAACTGAAATGTTTGATTTTAAAAATGTGATAAAGGTAATTAAGAATTGTCACATTAATACAAATTATAGTTACTTTAACTCTGCAAACAGGTTGTCTTTTATTAGCCCCTATAGTATCTAGGACTTCAGATTCAGACACAGTTTCATCCTTAAAATAAATTGCATAACCAATTAGTTTAAGCAAATCAGGAAATATTGGAGATTGGGAGATATTTAGTTTTAAATATTTCATCAGATATAAAAGGTTTAGAACTTCATTTGTGGTAAAGCTACTTAACAGTATCATTACAGTGGACATTGATCCAAATAGAGATAAATTCCTATCCTGTTTACAACCAATGCTTTCCCTCTGCATCTTACTTTCCTTTACACTTTCTCATAGAACCTTTCTTAATTTCATAATTTAATTATACAAAGTCATAACTCATGGTCAGAGGAAAATGCTTTGCACTGTTACCTCTTCAATTCAGTGCACATTAAAAAGTGAGGCAATTTAGTGTAGTGGTTAACTCATCAGGCTAGAAACTGGGAGACTGTAAGTTCTAGTCCTTCCTTGGTCACGAAGCCAGCTTGGTATCTTTGGGCTCTCATTTTTTTCTTAGTCCTAGGAAACTGAAAATCTTGCCAACAAAATTGCCAGGACTTATCCAGGCAGTATCCAAGAATCAGACATGACTGAATGGAAGAAAAAAGAATATGCTAATTAACCTGATTAAAAACACCATTTTGCTTTAGGAAAATATAATACGGTAACAGAAAAAAAGGAGACAATAATACAATTATCCAAATAATGCTTATTAACAAAAGAAAAATAATAACAATGGCATATGTTATAATATAGTCACTGTAACTACAAAACTTTTAAAAAATAAAAAAGGACATGCTGCTTGGAGCAATTTCTGCTCTAATTTAACCAGCATGTATGTGAACCCAGAAAGTGGCACTGGAGCTGTTCTTTACTAACAATGCCATCCGTCACTCTCTGGCTGATCAGTTTGGTGTCTTTTGGGCTGCAGGCCATGGACTTTGGATTCAAGGTTCAGCTCTAGCTATACCATTGAATTAATTTACCTTGGAGATGATTGAATGGAACTCTTCCAGAATGGGAAGCTTGAAGGAGATGAATAGCTGGATGGAAAATAAAGCAGTTCAGACCTTATTGTTTCCAATCTACATTTGATGGAGTAAAACCAGGCAATTCCTGCACAAGGACAACATAGGAAATATAGGCAACAAATGAATGTCTATTTGTTGCACAACAGCTGTACCAACAGTGGTGGTCTCAAAAATATTGCTTGGATTAAAGGTGAGCAGATTCATTAACCTCATACGTATTCTGCTTTTAAAGCAGGCAAGGCTATTCTGACTATATGACTTGCTTCTTTTTCTCTCTCTTATATTTATTTATCACATTTATAACTCACTGAATCAATCATGGTCACCTGACAGTTTACAATAATAAAAGCGTTAAGATTAAAATATCTAAATCAGAAACATTTGCAAAATAGGTTAAAGGAGCTTCATCCCCAAAATGCTCCAAACCAATGTAGTACTTATTTATTCATACAACTGATATAGTTGATTACCACGTTTCATCAGCCCAAACTCATGTGCCTTCATTTGAAAGAAGAACAGAACAGAACAGAACAGAACAGAACAGAACAGAACAGAATAGAATAGAATAGAATAGAATTCTTTATTGGCCAA
>JANHFT010004081.1:63066-73471 GCA_032467955.1 Pseudoxenodon macrops
GGTTTCCTGCCTAAGCAGGGGGTTGGACTAAAAGACCTCCAAGGTCCCTTCCAACTCTGTTATTCTATTCTATTCTATTTAGGTGAAAACTGCGGGAAGTAGCTAGAGTTGGTGATGCTTCACGCATGCCGAAATGATGCATAAAGTTATGCTTAAAGAGATCTGATTATCTCGACTTGCTGGCTTGGTTGGGTTCGTCAGTCATAATCTTGACAAGTTATGGTAGACTAATTTTGAATAATGGTAACTTCAGCCAGGTTATTGTATGCACAAGAATGTAATATTAATAAATAACAATAGAGGAATAATAATTGAGGAATAACAATTGAGGAATGGGTTGTGGAAATAATTTGCAGGAATGGTTAAACCATTTTGTTTTGAAAGGCTGAAACCTTACATACCTTTTGTTGAAACAAGAAAAAAATGACTTGATGATTAATTAAGATTAAGAATTATGCCAATAAAAGAAGAGTGCAAGGGGATTTGCAAAATATTTAAGAGGAAGGAGGGTCAATAAGATTAAAATTATTGAAAGAATGCTGGATTATTTCTTAAATGCAGTTTTTTTCTTCCACATTTTTGTATTTGTTTCTTTTTTTCTTTTTCTTGTCATTTATTATATGATTTTTTAAATAACTATAAACAAAAAACAAAACAAAACTTTGTCTTCATGAATAGGTAATGCTCTATTGTATAAGTAGATCATAGAGATCTTTCCACACATTTATACCAAGGTAATGTCGGTTTACTCAGTTTTCTAATTGCGTATACTGAAATAAAGGAATGGCCTTCCTTTACTATGTCTATCTTGGAATGCCAGGAAATGATCTTTCAAAATAGATCACTTTGCCACGAGTACAGGTTTTCCTCCAATTTCCTGCCCATTTTGAAAAGATGAATATGCTACAATAAAATACAGTCTAACAATGAATAGATGCATATCATTTAACAAATCAACCACATCTTTCATAGTTTCCAGCAGATCCTTATGATACCACCCAGCAATCTTTCTCCTTTGGAGTAACAATGTAGAGATGTTCATGACAGCTTTACTATTAAATATAATAAGGAGTGTAAGTATTATTTCTTATCATACCAGCAGAGTTAAAAGAAGGCTGAATTACACAAGGAAATGTTCCCTTGTGGCTAGTTGATTCTGAAATTTACCATGTGTGCTTATAGAAGCTCTTATACACCATTGGCTTAAGAGGTAACCATAAAGAAATATTGTTTGTATACATGTGGTGTACTGTAGCACTTTAAAGGCAAAAAATGTGCTTCAGGGTAGACAAAGGTGTGAACAAAATGGGATTTGTTTGCAATTTCTTAAACCAAATGTATCTTTTCTGGGATTGTAGAGCCATTGCAGCAGCTCAGACCCCCTCAGTTCAAAGATTGAACTGTGCACTAGGATGCTTTTGGGACAAGGAAAGCTATACAAGTATTAAGATGAAAACTAGCTGTTGGTAAATAATATTTAAAAATTGCAGGTTTTACACTGATCATCAGAGCCCATGGCCGATGGGGAGCAACCAGTCTAAAAAGGTGTATATGCTTTAGAAAATACTATAAATAATAGGGCCAATTTTAGAATGGGTTCAACAGATCACAGAGACAAATGATAGCTATGAAAAATTTCATGCCAACACCAGTTTTTAGTGTTCTTACACAAATAACAAGTCTAGGGTTAAGGTAAGGGTTAGGATTAGAGTAGGGAACAAAATTACTTGATTGTGAATGAAAACTTTGTTACAGTAGATACAAAACATCAGAAATCCAATAGCATGAATCATTCCTGGATAGAAATGTTTTAGAAAAAGTAAGGCAATTGGAAAGATGCTGTTCTTTATATGAGAAACAGAATATAAAATATAATACATTCCTCCCAGAATCTCTATGAATGCCAGCAACAGACTGAATATCAGAATTTGATTTATGATATTACCCAGACTCTAGCACACAATAAACAGAGCAATCATAAATCAATACACTTACTTTGATGCTTGATTATAAAATCATAAATCAGTTCTCACATTTTTATCAGTGTTGCAAGGGGTCACTCAATAGTAGGGATTAGTATACAAAAAGTTGCAGTACTCAATTTTCCAGCAAGCTCTCCACAGTCAGGTTCAAGGGAGGAGGTGGCTGCAGCTGTCAAGGTCCAATTCAGAGATCAATGAATTTGTAAAACATATAGTTCCAATGTAAGGCAGTTACCAAAGCTTTGTTCTAGCAAGGAATTGGCCTTTGGAGGCATCCATAAATAGTCAAGTACTTTGCACCCCCCATACCAAGTAGTTGAAGTTAAACAGCTTTCACTTTGCTAGAATTCAGAATCCAGTTTTGCAGAGCTACAATTTTCATGAGGCAGCTTTTCCTTCCCAGATCCCTAGAAAGTTAAGGATTCTGAAAAGGCGTGTGGCTAGCGTCACAGCAAGATGATGTGCCTTTTGGGTGCTCTCGAGAAGCCGTCGAACCTTAGCCGGTCCGGGGGTCCTAGCTGACCTGAAACTGTCCTGGAGGGACAGTGGAGTACGGGGGCACAAGGCTGCATGAACAGGAAAATGGCAATTTCCCTGGAGGGCAGGCTGAAGCCTCTAAACCCGGTGGCTGAGCAGATGGGCTTTGAACCGTCACAAGTCGGGGCAGCCACAATGAACTGAGCAGGAGAGGAGATATCATTTGTCTGGAGGAAAAGATCTAAGCAACTGTGCAGGAGTCTAAGCAAAGTGTGGAACTGGGTGAGTTTGGCTATTTTAAAGAAGAGGAAAAAACTTTTAAATTGGAAAGTGAAAGTGACTGGAGTATAAAATGTCAGCTAACCGGCACTTGGATGCAAGATGGGAAAAAGAAAATACATTTTAAACAAGAGAACCTAAAGAGTGTTGCTTTTACAATTGAAATGAAAAAAGTGACCTGACCATTTTTCACACTTATGATCATTGCAGCATCCCCATGGTCATGTGATTTACATTTGGATGTTTGATAGCCGATTCATATTGCAGTGTCCTGGTGTCATATGACCATCTTTTGTGACCTTCTGACAAGCAAAGTCAATGAGAAAGCCAGATTCAGTTAACAACGGTGTTACTAATTTAACAACTGCAGTGATTCACTTAACAAATGTGGCAAGAAAGGTCGAAAAATGAGGCAAAACTCACTTAAATTTCTCATTTACCGGTAGCAACATAAATTTTGGGCTCAATTGTGGTCATACATCAATGACTAAGAAAAGGAAGTAATGGAGTTTGTTTAATTTATTTATTCAATTTCTACAGACAAGTGTCTGTACAACTTAAACAAGTGTCTCTGGAGAGCTTACAATTCTAAAATTATAAAACAATTAAAACAAATTTCTCAAGGATCTGTATTGAGATTACTACCATTTAACTTTTAAGAAATGTTTTTGATTTGGAGATATAATAAGATGGAGATTATATACTATTAACACTTTATTAGCCAAGAAGACCCTTTATTCAATTTTCATCTTTACATCTCTGATAGAGTGTAGATATTCCCTGAGGTAAAAAAAGTTTTATCCTGAGTACGTAGTAGAGATATCCAGTTTTCAAATCCAAGCAAGCAACAGTATTTCATGTGGGCATCCTCATTTAGTGATGGTTGCTACTAAAAGCACCCATCTATCAGACTATTTAATGGCCATGCTATCAATCAAGTTGCCAATGCTTCATTGTAAGTATCAGGACTAATTTGCTAATTACCAATTCAATCAAAATCAACTGATGGGACAAAATCTAAAATAACTGGAGACCCCTATACTACCCCCAAATCAAGACCCTGCATTAATTGTTGTAATAGTTGCTGCATTGGCAGCCCTCTGACAAATGCAATTCTTTCTTCTTTTCATAAGAAACATACATTCCCCATAAATAAATTATTTCCTCAGCAACCAAACACATGTAGGCTAATAACAAGGGAAGTTTAAAATGAGCACCTCCCATTCTGATTTCAGCAATGGACAGTTCAATTTACTTTATGACATGCAAGGGGATCCTGTCAAGGAACTGGCTGCCCAATTTGAAATCCATTGCTTCCAACACAGTAAGCATTGGTATAAAATTATCTGTTGAGTTTCAGCTGTTAGTTCTTATTGTGGGATGGAATGAAAGAGGCATAATTCCCTAATTCAAAAGGGACTATAAAATTAATTACGGGAGAAATTCACCAGAGTTTCATTGGATAGATGGACGGCTTTATGAATGTGATTAATAAATGAATAGAGTAAATAAAAATAAATTGGATCATCAAGTGAACTTGGAAACTATGTTCAACATCAAACCAGACGTGCTAAGCTACCGATGGAAAATATGAGGCATTGTGGCAGACTACTTGGGTGGTGGAGACAGACACTACTATTTTATTATTTTCCTATCCCCTCTCCTCCTTATCTAGCAGATGAGAGTAGTGCATTTCAGCTAGTCATCCAAAAAACATTGGATTGACACATATAAGATCTGCCTCTTGATTATCAGGGAATGAGGTGGCACCAGTTCCCAAGAACTCAGACATAAGGCAACGAGAAATTGAGGACCCAGAAGTAACTTTGATATTGTAGAGTCAGAGATAGCAAGAATCCATTAAGAGAGAAAATAGATAGTAAATGAAATCTCACTTTCATTTTGGGTAAAAATAATCTTAAAAATAAGACTCAAAGCAACTCTGCCTTGATTCTCCATGATATAAGAAAAGACCAAGAAGACTTGGAAAGCATTCAAGATTTAGTAATAGCCTTATGGTGACTGATTCCTGACTTGACCTACTTTGGAGGGCTTACAAACACTTACTCATTCTTGTTACCCTATAGACACAGACAATCCTTGAAATATAACTAAAGGCCATTGTACTTTCTGATATCACAGGTAACTTCACTAAATCTTCTGTCACAAACGCACTCTGCCTGCTCAGATTGTTTGGCATTGTATTATTGCTGAGACCTTTAATGGCTGGTTCTTACATTCAAGACACATCATAGAGCATGAGTAACATATACAGTTCCCCATTGGCCATTATAAGGCATCCTTGCAGCTTGATTCAGCTTCTCCATCACATGTTCTAATTGACTTTGAAACAAAATGATTACAACATTCTTGTTCATCTGAGCCATCTTTGATTTCCTGAAGTATGCAATGCAATGGTATGTGGAAATGACCTAGAAAGATCAGGGCAATGAGAGACAGCCAGGGAATAGTCAGATAAAAGGCAGCTTAGCCTGCAGCACGAACATAGTTAGGCCACGAGGCTCAAGAGACCTTCTCTAGTTTCTGGATTGTAAAAGAGATGGAGAGAGGGTTTACTTTTAGATATGCAAGACTAATGTCATTTCTATAAGGTAGACCAGAAAGGAAGCATGACAATATAAGCTAGCTCTCTTTTACTATAAGTTTACATTAAGAGAATCCAGGAAGTCCGAAGTTCCTCCCTCCCCTTCACACCAGTCCCCTGGCTCTCGTCTTGTTGTCCTATCACCTAAGGTCATTCCCACATACCATTACAGTATAAGATTCATAACCTACAAGGCCGCATATTATCCACAACACTCCCAGCAAGTGGCACCTATTTACCTTTAGTAGTCTCCAGAGGTGGGTTCCTACCGTTCTAACTGGTTCTTTAGAACCGATAGTAACTTGCCGATGATGTCACGGAGCCGGTTCCTTCGATGTCTCCGTGGGCGCTGCCATTTTGGATTTTACTTCTGCGCATGCACAGAAGCTAGTTTTTGTTTCTGCACAAGCGCAGAAGCTATTTTTTATTGCTGCGCATGCGCGAGGTGTGACCCTGAACAAATCGGCAGCAAAACAATCCACAATGCACCCCTAGTGGTATCATCTTGTTTGTTTGATTGAAGTTTCCATTTATATGTCAACTCTGAGCAGTTAAAATAATTTAAAAACAACAATACAATAAGAAATAGCAGCAATAACTGGAGGTAGACAATAAAAGGCATAGAAGGAAACTAGACGCAGACAATAAATTAACAGGACTTTGCAGGCTAAGCCAATCCCCCATCCCGCTTGCTATGCTTCTCAATTCTACAATTCCACAATCAATATTAATATTAGAGTCCATATTTTTACAAGATGTTTCTACCCAAAGTTCACTGAGAACTTTCTGAATGACTTTATCTGTTCCTTCTCATCCCCTATCATACATTGTTAACAAGAAGAATGCATAGTTCAATATTAGTAATTCCTGGATTCTGTAAACATTAGGAGCCAGTATGTCTTCCCACCATTTCTGGTTTTTAGAATGGTTACACAAAAACTTTTTGTTTTTAAGCATGAACTTCCACTTTCAAAATTACTCTTGGTAATTTATTTTCATCACTTTTTTCCATGTAGGTCTATCTTAGAAAATCTTCCAAATGTGTTCTATTTTGACAACTACTTATTATCTAGAACAATGATACCTAACTTCATATGATCCTTCTATTGGAAATCCAAAATAGTAAAGAAATAAAAAATTATATTGACCAAGCTGCACTTAGTTTAAAATACATTTGAGATAAGTATTTTATAATAAGTATTTTAGGTATAATATAATAAGTATTATAACATAATAAGTATTTATCATACTTATAATATAATAAGTATTTTAAAAGAAACAGAAAAGTCTGTAGTATTGACTTGCTCTCACTCTCCTGCCTGAAAGAGTCCACTTTAATATTTTTTCTGGATATTCTGCATTATTTGTTTATAGTGCCTAATAATCCTCTGGAACAAGTTAGTTTCAGAAAAAGCTATCAGTATGAATTGGCCCTGTATAACACCAGAAGAATCCAGATGTTGTAGGAGAGAAAATTTGCTCTGCTGATGAACCCCATCTCTGAAAAATGTATTCTTCTATGGAGAAACCCACTGAAATAGTCGTTTTGGTATCCCTTCATGAAAACATTCAAGAATTCATAACAGAACAGAATAAGAGTTGGAAAGGACCTTGGAGGTCTTCTAGTCCAACACCCTGCCTAGGCAGAGAACCCTACACCACTTCAGACAAGTGGTTATCTAACATCTTCTTATAAACTTCTAGTGTTGGAGCATTCACAATTTCTGGAAGCAAGTTGTTCTACTGATTAATTGTGCTAACTGTCAGGAAAATTCTCCCTAGTTCTAAATTGCTTCTCTCCTTGATTAGTTTCCACCCATTGCTTCTTTTCTACCTCAGGTGCTTTGGAGAATAGCTTGACTCCGTCTTCTTTGTGGCAGCCCCTGAGATAGTGGAACACTGCTATCATGTCACTTCTGGTCCCTCTTTTCATTAAACTAGACATAACCAGTTCATGTGCACTTCAATAGAAATCTATATATTAATGTGAAATAAACCATATCTGAACTTTTACAGAATTAAAGACACTATGGTACTTAGTACTGTTCTCCTTGACTTTCCTTTTTTATTATTCCTTTTTTAAAATTCTGTTTATTATAGCACTGTTCAAATCCTAAATGGTTATGATGGCAATTTCACACTCCCTCAGAGGCTGATCTTTCTGGTTGGCCGAGAGTGAAGGGCAAACTGTTTTTAATTCAGGCATTTTTAAGTGATGGTGTTATAAAGCTTTCTCAAAACAAGAAAACAATGGCAGTTTTAACCCATATGACTACCAGTCTGAATTGGAATATAAGATCCTGAATATATGACTTAAATCTCACTGAATAGAACAGGTTCCTATTCTATTAAATGAATCTAAAGTTATATTCTACCAATTATAAAAACAGTTTTCATATTATTGTCAAGTTATGTGTTTTTTAGATTTTCTGCTCATTGTTTTACTAAGGAGATCAAAGGAGTCACTGTTCATTTTATCCAACTTGCTTGTAAATAGATTGGACAGAGATACAGTGCTTGTATAAGTTCATAATTGGCTGGGACTTGGATTTTCATCCACAATTTTAATCCTATACCACACAGGTATTATTGGCTCAAGTATGTACCTTCTTGTATTATTTTATTTGTGGTTTTTAATAGTGGCTTCCAACTAATAGTTTTCTCAATAAAATGGCATTTCTCCCCTTTCCCATTGTATTTTTTGGTGTAGAAGAAAGGCTTAATGGGAAGGAAGGAATTTATTTGGTAAATGAAATTGGTCACAGGCAATTTGGAGTACAATATTAGAATGTCACTCTTCCGAACATGAAGATTTAGAGAATATCCTTAATCTACTCCCTGTTCTAAGCCCTGCCACTTTGAAATGAACAAAATTATTCTGAAAAAAGCTTCTTCAAAATGAAATTTTGATCACACTTACTAGTCAAATTTCAGTAATTTTTATCATCCTAAAATGGTTGCACATAAAACATTCATAAATATAAGTGCTAAATCTTATATTCATGGATTAATGGGAAATTGAAAATACATAAACTTCAGCTTTCCCTTGTCCTTCATATGTGCTTGTTTGAGTTGTTCCTGATTTTCCTAGCTTACTAATGGATTTTTCCCCCACTTGAATATATATAGCAGCCGATTAAGGGGCAGGGGAAATCAGGGCAGCCACTAGAAGAAAACAAAGAGTAGGCTATCTCTATCTCTGTAATTGGTACCTGGATATTGGCAGCACAAATATGGTAATTCTAACCTAATGAGCACATTTTAAAAACTACAATACTTTGTTTTTATTACCAGAATGCAGAGCACATCATGAGAAAGGTGGAGCTAGCTGAATCACAAATTGGAATTAAGATTGCCGGGAGAAATATCAACAACCTCAGATATGCAGATGATACCACTCTATTGGCAGAAAGTGAAGAAGAACTAAACGACCTCTTGATGCGGGTAGGGGATGAAAGTCAACATTAAGAAAACTAAGATCATGGCATCCGGCCCTCTCAATTCCTGGCAAATAGATGGGGAAGAAATGGAGGTAGTGACAGATTTTATTTTCCTGGGCTCCAAGATCACCGCAGATGGGGACTGCAGCCAAGAAATTAAAAGACGCTTGCTCCTGGGGAGGAAAGCTATGGCAAATCTAGACAGCATACTAAAAAGCAGAGACATCACCCTGCCAACAAAAGTGCATATAGTTTAAAATAAGGCTATGGTTTTTCCAGTTGCAATGGGTGGCTATGAAAGCTGGACTATAAGGAAGGCTGAGCACTAAAGAATTGAGACCTGAAGTGCTGGAGAAGATTCCTGGGAGACCCTTGTACTGGATTGCAAAGCAATCAAACCAGTCAGTCCTAGAGAAGCTCAATCCTGACTGCTCTTCAGAAGGCCAGATCCTGAAGATGAAACTCAAATACTTTAGCCACCTAATGAGAAGGAAGTACTCACTGGAGGAGAGCCTAATGCTGGGAAAGATTGAGGGCAAAAGAAGAATGGGGCAACAGAGAATGAGGTAGCTGGATGGAGTCACTGAAGCAGTAGGCGTGAGCTTAAATGAACTCCGGGGGATGGTAGAGGACAGGAAGGCCTGGAGGAACGTTGTCCATGGGGTCGTGATGGGTTGGACACGACTTCTTAACTAACAACAGCAAAAACAAATACATTTCCAGAAAACTGTTTATTCTTCTTTCTCACATACTTCTCTGATCCATATATATTGCTGATGCAGTTCAAATGACCTAGTCAACTCTTCCTAGTGTTAAGCACAAGCCATATTTAGTCCTCTCATTTGATATTTTTAACTCAGGGATCACCTTTTTGTGGTCATAGGTCACTTTCTGAGTCTCAGAGTTACAAGAATGATAGAGTAATGTCACCAGAAGAAGTACAGGATTAGAGAAGTTTAAGCAAAATAATTATATGAAGTCTGTTAGGAGTGTAAAGTATCTATTTGCCACTCATAGAAACACATACGTGATCGACTATAGTGAGGAGATGGGTCCCCAAGAGGAAGGAAGTACATTCCAGAGAAGTAAGAGGCAACTCAGCCCAGATATCACATGTTTAAAAAAAGAGCATGAAGACAGACCCTCCGTAATAAGTGTGAAACAATAAAGAACTTAACTTGGAAGAATTGCCATATATCATTCTTGGTTTGATATACACAAAGCACACTAGGAATTTGTACCTTGCCTGCCCCATGTTTTAAGAGATGCTTCCATAGACTGAACCATCTAGCACAATGGAACATCTGTGCTGGATGGTCTAATGATACTAGCAAAGATAGGAGGGAAGCATTTTTGTTTTAGTTATACTGGGAAGGAAAGTGATTTTCCATCTTTCAGTTCGTGCTGCATTCCTAGTTTGTTTTTGTTTTTAATCACTTGCTTTACTGATTAAAGTAGGGGGGGAAATCAGAGCTATAATTTCACATTATATCTTAATTAATTAAAAATTAAAGTTTCAAATGGTGATGTTGTGGCCTGCCAGTGGCCTGTGCAGCTGGTAACTGATTCAGACAGCGAGGAGGCTGGTGTGGTGATTCACCAGTGGCCTGTGCAGCTGGCAC
>JANHFT010004081.1:78468-91863 GCA_032467955.1 Pseudoxenodon macrops
GCTGTCAACTTGTATCCAATAGCTTGGCTAGAATTTCCCGCGGCTTTTGGCCGCGTCTTAGCCAATCAGCTATCAGCCGTTCTGCCGGCTTGTCTCTGATGCTAATTACCTCAGAGACATAGCAGCCACGGTTAGTAGAACTGGAGAGGCGCGCAAATCAGGTTGGCTGCGGGGCGGGGTAAGTGAGCCGGAAAGTAAGATATCTAGGACCGGATCCGGATAGCATCGGGGCAGATGGGCAGAACTGATCCGAACTGGCAGCAGTCCACCACTGGAAACATTGTATTGCATGAAGGATTCAAAGTAGATTGGTAGAAATGAAAGTGCTGGATTAATCAAAACGAGAAGAAAACGTTTTGTGCGTGTGTGTTTATGCTGGGGGGAGGGAAACATGTTACAGAGGTCCTTTGAGAAAGTGCTCATTGAATTGTGAAATTAATCATTTACTATGATAAATTGTTTATCTGGCCTACTGGGTGGCAAAATCATTCATGCCTTTCAACACACTCTGTGCTGCTTCTTTGTGAAAGCTGTAAGGTACTTGCTAAGTAAAATTTCTTCAGGGTAAAATAAAAAAAGCAAATATATGACTTTTAAAAGAGGAATGTACTGCAGAGATCATCTGACTCTCCTATAGCTGAAGCTTCCAAGGGAGGGCCAACAGTGATGTAAAAACTACTTTGTTCAAGCCAATCTATGGATTCTCGTCTGGTCCCCAGTTATTGCTGATTAATGTCAGGTCAGTCTGTACTAATCTACCTAAACTGTACACATCAGTTTATCATAATATATTACCAAAACCTACTTGTGTTCAGAAGGGATGTTGCTTTCCTGAAATAGACCTGAGTTTAGGTTTGGAATCAGCAGTGAGACCAGAACAGAAGTGTAGTACCTACTTTCCTTTGGGAAGCTCTGATGGCAGCCACAGGAACTGCACCACAGATAATCGCTTGTCACATCTTTTTTGTGAAATAGGGTACTAGGGAGTACTTGGGGTTGGTACTTGGGAATAGTTATACTGGCGTCCATGCTGCACAGCAGCTTCCTTGTCCTGCTTTATCACATTGCCTGGTTGGAAAATGAGTTCCCTATACTGATGTTTCTGTGGCATTTCAGTCTCTTCTCTGAGGGGACTGAAGCAATTAAGAGTTTATGGGGCAAGAACAATGGACCTGTCCCAGGTTACTGGAACCCAGCACATATTGAGGGACGAGGGGGGATCAATGCGTGACGCATTGATTCTGGTGTTTGTCTCTGATGAGATGTATTGTAAAATTTGACCCTTTTTGTGGTTAGATCTTTTCCTGGCAGCTCTGCAACTTTCAAGTGTTGCCAAGAGGCAGATTCTATTATTTATACTCAATGCATCTACTTTGTTTCCTGGAGATTCGTGGAAAAATCCTTGAATCTCGGGTGGCCTGTTCTGTTCTGAAAAAAGGGAATGATGGAACATTGGAAACCTTACATAGGATTACTAAGAAACCTCCCTCTTTACGCTGATCCATGAGTTGCTGGATTTCCAAAGAGTTCTGGGATGGAAAGCCTCAAAAGATAAAAGATGAAGAGAAATACTAACCAAACATGAGCATGAATGCATAGACTTGGAAGACTATGGTAAAGTTAATGAAGTTTACAATGACACCATCCCATTCCTTTTTATTTAGAACTTTCTCCCAACTAAATATTCATAAGCATGAAGCTTGACATAGCTTCATTTTCAAGAATAGAATAGAATAGAATAGAATAGAATAGAATAGAATAGAATAGAATAGAATAGAATAACAGAGTTGAGAGGGACCTTGGAGGTCTTTTAGTCCAACCCACTGCTTAGGCAGGAAACCCTACATCAGATAAATGGTTATCCAACATTTTCTTTAAAACTTCCAGTGTTGGAGCATTCACAACTTCTGGAGGGAAGTTGTTCCACTGATTAATTGTTCTAACTGGCAGGAAATTTCTCCTTAGTTCTGAGTTGCTTCTCTCCTTAATTAGTTTCCACCCATTGCTTCTTATCCTACCCTTAGGTGCTTTGAAGAATAGCTTGACTCTCTCTTCTTTGTGGCAGCCCCTCAGATTGTTTGTATTTAAGATCTTTAAAAGCCCATATAGATATACTATACATGAATATGGATTAACAACAGATTTTCAGTATTTTATGTGGTTCTCAAATACAAGTCTTCATTGTAGATTCAAAACATGAAGAGCCAATCAGTTTAGACTTTATTTACTTCTCTTTTAACAGATTGTTACCTGTTTTTTGTTTTCTTAAATTCTGGTGATACATTTCCAAATAAGACATAAATTACAGCTTTTGTTATCTATTTGAGCTTTAATGATAGGGTAGATGTACAATCAGCTTTATACCAAATATATTCCATTTAACAATATGAGAAAATGCATCAGTTCATGTTTTTAAATAATCACGAAATGCTTTAGACTGATTAGATAAGGGGCTCCATCCAGTCTTATCATTGGAAGCTTGAGACTTCAAGACTCAAGCTTGCAATGATAAGACCTGATGTAGCCCATTACCCAATCAGTCTAAAGCATATTGTGATTATTTTAAAACATGACCTGATACATGTTTAAGTTTACAAAGATCTTGTAAATTTAGAATACTTGGTAGGGAGAAACAGTAGAAATTCATAAGGAGATGCTAATATTTTCAGCATGTGTAAAAGCAGTTACTTCAAGCAAATTGAAGAACACATCATGCTTTCCAGCATCTCAGGCAGTAAAGAAATTATCTTGATAAATAAATAATACAAATTAAGTGATACTTTAGAGAATCATTTTATCCCGCATCAGCCTAAAAGTTTCTGGATAAGCACTTATTTGTGGGACTGGGAGTCAATGTTTTTCTTTGGTAATTTCACAAGTCATAAAAAGGTTCATTTAGTGTGTACCTGATATCCTTTGGACACTATTAACATCCTTAGAAATGTTGCATTATGAGATTGGTGGAATGATGAAGAAACATGAAATGACTCTTAAAGGAAGTGTAATGTTCTGTAAAAGACATTAAGAAAAAGCATGCTTATGCCATGATAATTACAGGAGGATTTTAGCAGAGATAATTGCTATGCTGCCTTCAGGATTTGGGAATCTGGTGTGAAAGGATATATTTGTAAGTATCTTAACAACCTGTTAACAAATGAGAAGAAAAATTAGCAGTAGGATATATAAGGAAATGCACATTGAAAATTACCTATAGCAAATTAGGGTGATTATGCACCTTCAAAAGGCTGAACTTCAACCAAGTCAATTCATCATTAGTAAGCTAATTCTGCATCTGACAAATAACATGCCACTCTGAGTAACTGCACAGGATAGCAAGGCTAGTTGTCAATGCCTTATCCTGATTTCTTCTAATTTATTGTTTCTTTTTAGTAGATTAAACAAACCTGTATATGAGGAAGATAAATTTAGGAAATGACTTATGATTAAAATTATGTAACGTTTCAAAGGGCACTTGCTTTGATTGAAGCTTCATGCCAAGAACCTTTTCAGACCTGATCAGTTTGGTTAACCAAGTGAGCCTTCCTCTACTCTATCTCACTTGCAAACATAAAGAGGCCATGTTGATGTGCTTCACATTTTACTGAATTGTCCAGCAGTTCCAATGGCAGGATGGCAAAGTAACATAAAGCAAGTGTTATAAAATAAAATGTAAAGTAATATGTAAAATAATAAATAATTAGTAATAGTGCAGTGATATGTATACTGTAGATTATATTTGTTGATTTTTGTCTGTGTAAGGGGCTTAACATCCTTGCCACATATGTAAATGAAATGTTCTTCTGAATTTGTCTGTGAAGATTCTCAGTTATCCAGGTCATGGTTGTCTCAAAGGTGCTTTTTTCAAGAGGCAACTGGACTTTCCGGTTTATCTTTTAAGATATTTCCCTTCTCATCTAGAGCTGAGGAAGCTTCTTGAATGAGAAGCAAAATGTCTTCAAAGAAAAACCGGAAAGTCCAGTTGCCTTTTGAAAAAAGCGCTTTTGGGACAACCATGACCAAGAAGCTTCTTCAGCTCTGGATGAGAAGTGAAATGTCTTCAAAGATAAATAAGAAAGTCAAATTGGAACACCTTTGGGTTCTTCTGAATTATGCATGCCAAACAAACTTCTAAAAAAGAAATGTCAGAAATTGATCGTTCTCCAAAGTTAGCCCATATTATTTTATATCCCATATCATACTATCCGGGGTAGAGTTATGTTTGGTTCAATAGAACTTCAATAGAACTTGACATTCATGTATTTATTCATTACTTAATCAAAATCATATTGTTGCATTGGGTTCTGAGATTTTTTGGTGTGTGTGTGTGTGCCTGCATATACATTGAAGTTACTAAATGTTAGTAACTGGCATAGTCTCCATTTGTGAGACTCTCTCATTTCCTTATAGATGTTCTGGGTTCAGTTCAACTTACTCTATAATATAAATCTGATCTGCAAGCTTAAAAAAACAATTGACTATTTTGGACCATTAACCACCAAGCAAATATTTTCCTTTGCTTTTATATTAGTGTGGCTTGATACATTTATCTTTTATTACTTGATGTATTTTTATTGTTTTATTTCTTTTATACTTTTTTTAAAATCAAAATGATATCCATATACTTAAGGAAACTCCTACACTCCATTATTTTAGTTAAACTTAGTATATAAGATGATTTCTTGATAATAACTTCTATTTTCAGAATAACTTTTCCAGTCATTTCTTTTTCTATTGAGCCACTGGTAAGACGTTGCAGTGCATTAATCACTACCCTTCAGTTTTTCAGTATTATAGACAAATAATATATATTTACCCTAAACTCTATTTTGGTGTAAACAAAATCAATTTTCTTATTAAGATTTAATATATCTGTATTTGTATCAAAGAAATTACTCAGTAACAAAAGAGTGGAATTACTAAATTTATTTTATTACTGTGCCTATAAAGCCCTGCATCTATTTCTCTGAAGTTTCTCCTACAGAGATTTCTGAAGAAGCAGAAAGATGGACCGAAGATAGCTTCACTTTTAGTGGAACAGATAATTGTAGTGGAAAGTGGAGCAGGTAAATGAATCCATTCTCCAAACTCCTTTCTGGATTAAAAAGAAGACTTGAGATTGACCAGAATGTTCCTTACAAATGCACCCTATGATGAGGCCATAAAAGATCAATATCCAGTGGGGTTTAGAGTTCTGGGGACTGAGTTAGTGAGCTTTGGACTGGAACCTTCCAAAGGCACCCTGGATTCCCCTACTTCCCCTCTTAATCACCTTTACTTGAAATGGTTTGTAAATTGCTTTTTGAATATTAAGAATTTCCAGGAGAACAAATTTCATTGCACAGGATGATTTTCTTTCAGAATGCAGAAAAAGAAGCTTCATATAATATTTTTTTTAAAGCAGCAAAAAGGTAGCAACCTAGACCAGCATCTATTCAGTTTTAGTTTAAATTCAGCCCTGATTATAGTACAATGAATTTAAGTTATCTAAATTAAATCCAAATTACTTAAACAATTGCCTGCCCTACCTGACCTGAATTGTAGCATCAAAACATTTTCACTTACTCATACATTTTTAAAGACCTCTTGGAGATTTTAGTTACCTATAAATATTTCTCTAATGCTGATTTTATTTATTTACACTTTATATATGATCTGTTTACTTTTTTGTTTTATTTACTTATGGTTGGGTTGTTTTTGATGTATAACAGTTCCAGTTAAAGAATGCTGTTAATCGATGCCATGCAAATAATGTAACTAAAATAAATGACTGTGGTCCTGCAGCCAATCAAGCTGTGGAATGTTGTGAAAATTGAAAGAAGTTACACCTACTCTACCAGATTGTTGATAGGGGTGGTAATATGGAATTTGCTGGAATAGATTCAAACATTAACAGGAATGATTAAACACAATTTTGGTCCAGGAATTGGTGAAGCTGTTTTGTCATTCCTTACTTTCAGTGAAAAGGGAAACAAAATAAGTGTACTAAATGAGGAAACATTGTCAAATGGAAAGATTTGTCTCTTCCTTATGACTGATTGATTGAAGATCATGGTGTCCCATTCTTTTCTATTCTTAGGGCAATTCAGTGCCTTATGTGCAAAGACTCCATGTGACCAGTGACCCAGTTTGAAAAATAGTGCAAGAGCTACCGTAAGTGATAATTAATATTACTATCCTCTAGTTATGTACTTTATTTCTCTTGTTAAAAATGTATAGTTGTAAAACTACTTTTGACGATTTAGCAGCTGAAGTCAAATATACAACTTTTTGTATTGTTTTCTTGGATTTGTCTTGCTCAGTTAGCAATTTATTCTTCTCAAAATTTAGTTATGAAGATCAATGATGACTCCAATCCATTACCGAGGTTGTCAAAGACACACTGCCTTGTGAGGCTCTTGATCAAGTTGAGGACTTTCAGTTACTTTCCAAGAAAAAGCAAATTGCTTCTGTGAACATGTGCAAAATGACTTTAATTAGCGATATGCATGCATGCAAGATTAACATCATCAGTATGGGAGTGTTTGGTGCTTAATTGGCAATTATATTTTTGGACTATGTTTCATAGCAGAAGTAAGCATTATAATTGGTAAAGTTAAAATTCAGAAAATGATATGAACTTCACTAATGTTAATTTGCTTGTAACAAATGAAGCTTAAGGTATATATAAAATGGGTTGCCAAAAACATTGCAGAAATTATGTGTTTGCACAAACCAACTACTGGACATCGGTCCCGTCATTAGTCTGCAATGAGAAGACAGAAACTCAAAGTGTTTTAAATGGTCACATTCCTTGTTTACAAAGTTAGCACTTAAATATTGCTTGAAGTGAGAACTACAAATGAAAACAGTATATGAAATGATGGGTATGTTTAAATTATAGATGAATAAGAAAGTCTACTGAGTGGTTTGTTGGCTACCCTACAATAATTTTCTAGAAGTTCTGTAATGATCTACATGTAATTCAAGCTGATGAGAATGCTAGATACACTGAATTTCCTGATACATAACAGGATATAAAGTAGCCTGAAAAGTCCCAAATAACATTAGACAACATCTAGGACACTGGAGATGATTGTATTCTCAAAAGTGAAAAGGAAGAAAAATGCAGTTTTGACAGATTTTTGGCTTGGAAAAGAAACAGCTGATTGCATTAACTTTTTCTAAGTGGTACAAGAAGGCAGTTTCATGCAATGCTTTTTCAACAAAAAAACAAAAGACTCATTGAAGCAATTAGCCTGTCCTTGCTAATTAAATTATTATCAGGCAGCGCTTCCTCCTTTCCTAGAGCCATTTAGCAGATTCACATATTGTAGTTAGCCATCATATAACCTGTTTGGTATTAAATTAGAATAAGATATATGTACCCAAAGAGTATACCATAGGTACCAGTTGAAATGTTTCACAAAAGACTTTTTCCTTCTATTGCAATTTGGGAGAATGGTTTTTCTTCCCCATCCTGCCCTCCATGCAGAATAGTAGAATGCACTTCCTATTTCTCTGAAACTGAATAGAGTGAAGAAAGTTGGACACATTGGTGAATCCAGAAATTACATTTAATAGTTACACAAGAATAGCTGAAGTTCATTTACATGTGATCGGGTAACACCAAGCCAATGTTAACTCTTAGCAACCAGATAAATTTCCCCGCAATGATCTTTTAGGATTTTCAATGGTCTACTCTTTGCCATTGTAACTGAGATTATTCACCTTGCTTCCAGTTGTCCTCATTTTCTTTTTCCTCTATCTTTGCTAACATTAGAGTCTTCTTCAGAGAGTTAGGTCTTTGCATAAAGTTTCCAAAATTTAAGCCTACTCATTTTGTCTTCAGTGAGTTATTTGATGATTTATTTGTTTTCTTATCTGTTTGCAGTATTCTCAGGCATTTTCTGCAACCCCAAATTTCCAAAGCTTCAATATTCTTTCTATCCTGTTTCTACAAGGTCCAACGTTCCTTTGCATAAAGTATCTCAGAGAATACCATTGTTTCCCTTTGTTTGTTTTTTATAGCTGTAAAAATATAATGGCTTCTGAATATTTTCTTGGAGGCCCTTGTGGCTGCTCTACCACATGCTAGGCCTATTTTTTTTGACTGCTTGTTCTTTTACTGTTGAATGTTGATACAAAAAAAATAGAAGCTGTCCACCACTTCAGTGTATTCCTTGTCAATTCTAAAGCTGCTTGTGGTACACTTTCTACTCAGGTGGTTTTCCTGGAAAAATGCAGGGGTGATTTAACATTGCCTTCTCCTATGCAGTATTAATTGATGCCTTTTCCGTTGTTATGAAGTAATCACTTGCTTCCATCATCTTCCTTTATTTCTGCTGTTCAGTGTAGATGTCTGCTTGCTTTGGCTGGACAGCTGGGAAGACCTTCATGGCTTGGGAAACCTTTCTTGGAATATATTTTCTCTGGGTACTCCCCATGCTTTTCATTCATCTCTCTATCAGGAATATGCAAACTCCATGAGCATATGAGGCAGTACAGACATACTTAAGATAGAGGAGAAGTGTCAGGGCTGCATTTTGGCTGCCACACTTTCAGCTATTCTACTATGCATTTTTTCTGTTGTGGGGAAATGGGAGGGGGGTATAGTGTGGAGTTGGAGACATGTAGCCATGTTTACATTCTTTCTAGTAAGCCAAGGTCATACTTTGTCTTCACACTAGACTGGACCGAGGTGGGGGCATCTGCCAGCATGGCAGAGAGATATTGGACCATGTGACGGACTTGTGGGTGTGAGGGCAACTTTTAACTAAGGGGTGCAAACCTGTAAATCTTCAGATTTGGATTTCAACAGTTTGTGCCAACATGTCCCTCCTAATAAATTGGAACTTTGAGGAATGCTTTGCCTTGGAGTCTGATCTGTTTAGGTATAATATTTGGAACGCTGACAAGAAGAAAGCATTGGACATATACAGGACTAAAAGATAAATAGAACTGATGTTTCATACATCTTCTAACCCTCTCTTAGCTCATCCATGCTCAAAATGAAAGAAGACGTAATCATATAGTATCATTCAACTTTACTTGAACAGTGGTAAATTGTGAAATAAAAAAAGTATAGCAAAGTAGTCACCATTGCTAACCCTCCATAAACTACATCCAGTTATACATCCAGGAGGGGGAAATAATTTGTCTGTTACTTTGTATAAGTTGAGAATAAATACAACAATAAATAAACTGAAGCCTTTCTCATTATCATTCCATCTAGCAGACTTATAGGTACTCATTATAATGGAGGAATCTTCATATCTCACCAATATCTCTGATGCTCACAGAAGCCCCAGATTCTTTCAGCCATGGATTAAAAGGTTGGAAATGTAAGGATTAAAACATTCAAGGTTTGAATGTAAAATATACTATTGTGTTTAAAGCCATACTAGAAAAGGTCTGCAAATAATGACTGTCTTAACCCATTCTCTATACTTCCACCAAGGATGTGTTGGGATTCAGAGATCAGAGGGGAAAACATGCCAAGTATTAAACGTGGTCAGTGACCAGAAGAAGAAATAATAACACTAGATTTCTCATCCAAGATCAGACAGCTCTATCCACATAGGAAGCTGTACAACAGAGGTATCCAAACCCTGGTCTGCAGCCCGTTACTGGTCCACAGCCTGTTAAGAAACAGACCACACAAAGGTGGACAAGCACACAAAATTCATATTTGTGCAAGCAGTGGGTGCATGCTCAAAACCATCGCCTCCATGTCTCCATCCCTGCTACTGCTGCCGGTCCATGGAGCTGAAATGGTTGGGGACTGCTGGTCTATAATATATCTTATGGACTATGGGATGCTCTCTAATAAATGATAAAATTCCACATTCAACACCTGCTTTTTTCCTTTTGTTGTTGCTTTCCTTTTTCATAGAAAATGATGAAATCCCTATGGGTAATTCCAGTGACTTGATTCTATTGTTTAAAGACAATTAATACAAGCTAGGGTGCAACCGTATGGTGATCTCATATGCTTGGGAAAAAACTATGAAGAAACAAGTTTTTAAAAAAACAACATATAATTGGCTTTTATTTTTATTCAGAATTGTAATGATGATTCATTAAAAAGTAATTTAAAAACTCAAAGTAACAATTAATTAAAATGACTACCTTAGAAAAGCTTGAACATTAAAGAATGAGAAGTCGAGGAAAAGGTCAACCTACATTAGTTTTGCTATCATTTTTTTTTATTCACATTCACAGCATTTCAGGAAAATATTAATATTTCACACTTACTTCTTCTGTGTATTAGCTCTAAGAATTAAAAAATATCACAACTGGGAAAGATGTTTTGTGATTTTCACCACATAATTCCCACTGGATTAATTAAAACCTACGGTATTCGGTGGTGAGTCTTACTGTGTTGAACTACATTGCTATGAAAGCATGAAGTGATACTTGACAGATAAGACAGAGTAGCAGCTAAACAGAATTTAATGCTAGCACTTCATTCAGGGAAGATCTTTTATCACATCTTCTCTCCAGGTAGCAACATTTTACTGTATTGCTTGCTAAAGAAGAGTAGATTGTTTCTTTATAACCCTCTTTGTTAAACTCAGAAATTTTCCTGCAGTAAAAATTTTCCAGTGAAAATCTATGCTTTCTAGTAAGAGTAGCAAATCACAGGTCAATGTAATTTATATGAAAATGACAAAGAAAATTTAGTGGAAATAAGAAGAATATGTTAGCATATTATCAATTTAATTCTACATATGTTTATTCAATAATCCCATTCTATTTAAATGAATCTGGTTTCAAGCCCCAAGCACTCCCGCCTGGTGACAGGTGAATTTACATTCAAATAATATTTGAATACTGCTTTGACTACATAGCATGCTGGAATGTATATTCTTTTGGTACTATACAATCTTTTAACAAAGTGTTTGTCCAAATGAATGTCATCATTCTTCTTAGCACAGATTCAATGCCCAAAAATTAATATTTACTCTTTCCAATTTCAGTGCATCCAGACCATTTCTGTGAACATGCATGCAAGTAATAGATTTTTAATTTTCTCCCCCTTCAACCTAGATGATTCCAGATATTGCAAACTTCACACATCACTTCATTATGAGCTAAGGATGTTTTTCTGAAAGGCTCTTGGTCTTTTGCCCATTCATCACTCCTAGCAAGATGCCAAGCAAATTATTCCAGAAAGATGCAAGTAATGTTAAGGAGTCAGGTAATTTTCAAACAGGAAAAGCCACGTCTGCTGGCAGAACAATTAAACTAGAAGCACCATTGGAAAAAGATGGGTATCAAATCTTTTTTCACTCTTGTTTCAAATTGTGTTCCCTTTTAACTAGAATATATTTTTGAATTGTTAGCTGCCCAGTGTCATTGAATGAGATGGGTAGCTATAGAAATTGAATGAGCAGTTGCTTAGCAGCTTAGCCTGAATTATATCCCATAGAACTCATTACAATTTATATCTGAACAATCATGTATACGACCTATGTGGTTACTAGGAGTTGAAAACAACTTTATGGAACATAATCAGTCATATATACACTTATGCTATAAATCAGGGGTGTCAAACTCACATTGTCATGGTGGTGTCACATAACGTATCGGGACTTTTTTCCCCTTTGCTAAACCAGGCCTGGGCATGTCCAGCGGGTGATGCATCCAGCCCACAGCCCACAAGTGGTTTTTCTTCTTGCTGTTTCTAAATACATACAGGAGAGCACCTACATAATTATTAGTTGGGAAATATTGAAACACATCACATTACATCCCTGCTTGAGCATTTTTTAAATAAATATCTTCTTCAACCTATGCGCCCTTCAGACGCATGGACTTCAACTCCTAGAATTTGACTAATGCCTGTGTTGGATAGCAAACTCTGGGTATTGAAGTCCACACATCTTAATATTCCTGAGGAGAGGAAACACTGATTTCAAGAATACCCAGGTTACTAAGATAAGCCACATTGACTCTGTTGTCCATAGAAAGGCTCCACTTTGGCTTATCCAGCCTTCTAACGTTTATCCTTTAATCTGAAGGCAGCTTTTTTCCCTTTAAAGGGTTTTGGGGAAATTGCTAGAAGTATTTGAGGTTTGACTTATTTCATTCCCTAGCTTCATCCCCTTCTCCCTGCCTTCCCCTTGTTATTGTGTTGCTTAAAGTCAAACCTGCTTTTAAATGACTCAGTAAGACTTAATGGCAGTAATAACCATAGGAAGGCTTTCTCAGTTCTCCTGTAAGTAATTATTGCCGATTACATTCTTTCTGCCTCAAGTGCTGTTTAGTGCTAATTATAGGATGTCAAGAACTGGCTTTTCACAGAGACAGACAAATCACAGCGAGCCAAACCCTTCTCTCTGGAAGGGGAAAATAAATTGCCAACAGTTTTTGTCACGCTATCAATTTCCCACTGGTACACTCCACAAATAAAGAGTTAGGCATTTCAGAATTTGTGAAACTTTGGCTTCCTTCTCATTAAAGTTTTATATGTAAAAGATTGGAATTATAACTTTTATAGTCGTATTTCCACTACCACCATCACTTTTTAACCAAACGCAATGTCACTGATATCCAGTCCCTTTAAAAATTTGGCACAGTCATTGCTATTGAGAAGTGAAATCAGAATTTTCAACAAATTTGTTGCCGCTTTTCTATATTAAGTGAACTTTTCAAGGACATAACTACTGTTATACACTATGCTACCGAAATTGCTTAATTGTAGTAGCTCATTTTTGTTATTGTTGCATAATTCTGGGAGAGCATGATTCTGAACAGCCCCAAACTTCACAGTAACTCAAATGCAATCGAAAGGCACAGAAGGATTGTCAGATGAAGATCCTCTACTTCCAGCAATTCCTCCCACTCCTTTCAGCTGTTTTTAGAGTGATAAATCAGTGGTTTAAAAATGACAAAAAATGGGTGGATTGAAAAGGAAATTATTCTGGCTAGAGCAACAAGGAATGTCAGTCCTAGATATGGTATTTGCACTCATTTATGAAGATATATGAAGTTATAACATGGCACAATTTGGTTATATTTTTATGATGATGTATAACTTTCATTTTTCTGCCTAACTTCTAGAGATGATGGGATAACCAGTGATGGCAAACCTATGGCATGTGTGCTACAGGTGGCAACAAGAGCCATTTCTAAGGACACGTGAGGCTTCTGGTTTGTCCGTTTTGCCATTTGTCACCCTCTGGAAGCTTCAGGGAAGCCTCCTGAAGCCAACAGAAGGTGAAAAACAGCCCAATGGGCAAACCAGAAGTGACTTCCGGTTTGCCCATAGGGACATTTTTCATCTTCCTGAGATTTCAAGAGGCTTCCCTGCAGCCTCCTGAGGATATAAAACAGCACAACAGGCAAACCGTAAGTCCATTCCTGAACTTCCGGTTTGCCCATAGGTCATTTTTCGCCTTCAGGAGGCTTCCC